>OZ024893.1:2697500-2867500 GCA_964017195.1 Siderastrea radians | reverse complement strand
TGCGGGCTGGTTAGGTCGAACTGTTTGCCGGTAATCATGACCTCTCTTTAAAGGAAATTTGTTCACAAAGGTGAGCTAAAATTTAGCCCCCATCACAGGGACCAACTTTGCCATGTAATTGGGCCCTTCTCAATGGTAACTTAGTCAAAAGGAAACTATGTTGAGTTATAGCGTTTGCGATGTTAACCTTGTGTATGCAGGTACAAAATAATGAACCTAGTACTTGAAAAGACGGGGATAAAAATATTTTCTAGAGTAAAGCCTATTTTCTTCAAACTAACCTTCAAGTAATGCAGTCATTCTTCTAGGTAGTGAAATGTAACTGTGAATACACTCTTATTTGATAAAAGAAATAAAAAAATAAACCTTGAAATGTCTTGCTTCATTGCTCTGATTTGGCAGCGACGATTGCCCACAGGGAGCCCTCAAATTAATTTAGAATCATTGCCTCGCAAGGCGGCCATTTTGATTTTTAGTATGGCATAGCCCAAGGCAGTGATCGGAAAGACCATTTTCACTGGCTTTTACTCCAGAGGCGTAGCTGCATGGGGTCTGTGCAACAGACCTCGGAGACGCGAAAGAGAGGTGTGGATCCACCTGGAAGGGGTTATACTAGTGCTTCAAATAAACCAAATACAAGGAACTTAATGAGGGGAACCACAAAAGACGAAAGACGGTTTCCCCAGAAAATTATCTCATTCCTTTCAGAGTCGGGACGATTATTTTGAGCATCTTTTGATTTTGAGCATCCACCGCTACAGCTTTAATGATTTTGGCTTTCCTTGCTTTCATTCATGGTGTACCTACAGTGTCTGTGAAACCCAGAACACTTTGGGACACACTGGAACACCCCCATAACTCCCTGGAATATCCTAAAATCCCCAAACACCTTACGAACAACCCGGAACACCCTAGAACACCTAACGAAACCCCTAAACACCCTAGTAACCAGGCTTTTAGCCAGAGAATAAAAATTGGACGACTAAGAGGCATGTTTCTTTTTAATTTTATGAGAGATGGTGTGAATTGTAAATGAATTTATGTAAAAAGTGGGCGTCCTTGAGATCAGAAATGTTCCAATGCAGTATGACAATGGCCCGACGGCCGAAAGCGGAGATTGACGGAAACTTCCGAAGTCGTCCGTAGATTACTGAAGACTTCTGCAAATGACCCGAAGATTTGTGAAGGTTAATTAGAATGCTACCGAATATTTACGAAGCTTCTTATTTGAAGCAAGAGTAATATTGGTGTGCTTTTCACAATGGCTAGCTAAACCTCAAGAGAAATAAATTTAATTCTAGCTATATATGATTATTTAGAATCATGCATTCACTTAAGGTGACTCCATTCAATTGCATTGCGCATCCTTCCTGCGCATCATTTTTTGTGGGATTAGCGCGCGCACGAGCGCGCGCGCGTTCGGAACTTGATAGGTTTTCTATGAAAGCGCAGCTGTTCAGAGACATGAATGGTCGCTTTCTCCCAAACGAACTCGGTGACCCCACTTTTTTATTCCATTTATTTAAGTAAAATACGACTTCACATGATATATTCAAATTTGAAGACTTTTTCATCATTCAATTTTGAAATATTTCGGTTAATTCACTAGTTACAGTGAGATTTTAGGCGTCTCACAGGAACCGTGCAGACGCTCAGTTTGCCCATTATTTCATTGGTTTCATTTTTACGGCAATTTTAAGACGTTTTACTGTACTATTGTTCTTCTATCATAAGACTAATGCTTATATTTCATTGCTAGTAATAACTTTGTTAAAGTAATGAGTGTCTCTGGTACAAGTATAGGTTTTTTAATATTGCTGTCGAAAGCTGGCAAAGTACCTATACACTACAGCCCTGTAGCGTGAAATCAGGCACGGTGACCCCCTCTTTTTATTTTATTTCTTTAATGTACTAGGTTTAATTAATAACTGTGCAAAGTTTCAACAAATTCTCATTACTAATTCTTTTTCGATGGAATCACCTTAAAGAAAATACCCCACAGTAGCCTGCGTAGCTGGCGGTATTGTATACGAAGGTAAAGACAACGAGCCGCGTAAGCCGCGCGAAATTATACCGCGACAACGAGCGGCGTAAGCGGATTTCAAACTACTTCTCCCCATTCCTCTCGCGGCTCCGCCGCTCGAATTTCCCGCAAACAATCCCGCCAGCTACACAGGCTAGACCCAAGGATACAAAATGTCTTACATTTTTCCATGCTCTTGAGCGCGTACCGCACTATTCCTGCAAAATCTGCGGCGCACATTGTCACGCAGTGTCCCGAGTGAGCGTTTCACGCGATCATCTTCACAGAAAAGTCGTGTATCCAAGAACCTACCCAATTTCAATTATATCCATGACGCCACATCTGTTTGGCAGAGGACATCAATATTTTAAATTTCTATCTCGTGCAGTGCACTAGCGACTACGACATATTGTGTAGAGTTGAACGCATTCACGAGATTTTCGGTATTCCCAAGAGATGAACTTCGCTGTTTCAACGGGCTATGCATGTCGCACATGTTTTGTCTTACTGTATTGTGTTTGGGTTGACTAGCAGCCTGCGTAGCAGGCGTAAACGAGGAAGGGGAGCGAGAACGCGGGCGAAAAAGGGGCGGGGGGGGGGGGGCTGGGGTCGCTTCCTTTCCCCTACTCCGTTTACGCCTGCTACGCAGGCTAGTTGACTAGGGTCAGCGTGGGTTCCTGTCGGTTTCATTAATAACTTGTGTGTTTATCAAATAACAGTCTCATATGTTGCGGCAAAATTTTTAAAGACAAACAGCTATAGGTAACAAAGATGTTTGTGCAATGTTTTGTGCTGTTAGAATAGTTTGGTTTTGTTGTTGTGTTGTAGGACGAGCTGTTTCATTTTTGAGTTGATTTCTTGACAGTTTTCTTGGACCTGTACAAGCTGAAGTTTTAGGCGTTTGTTTGAGCACAGGTAACCAAAGTGTAATATGAGAGTTTTCCGTAATATGAGAGAATTCCATCGAAAATAAGCGGCAGTTTTCCCCCGAATATACATTAAAGTCGAATTAAAGTCTGAAAAACCTTACCTGTTGTGTGTTTGCTGTGTTTACAGGGGCGTTCCCAGGCAATTTTTTACAGTACGTATAAAGCCAGTACAGGAACCAGACCGACACTTCCCCAAAGGGAAGGAAACATAATTAATAGTGTTTCTGATAGGACAATAAAACAAGTGCCCTCGTTTACTCGTGACACGAAGTAGTTACAATTAAAAATAAAAAGTTGCTGTTTTTCTTATCGCAAAATTCTCGTACAACAATTTTGGTGTTTATCAGAGTGTGAGCCAGCGAAGAGAGCCGATAAGTTCTCATCGTTCAGCGCTTGTAGGTCTGGATTTTGTGCACAGTACTAAATCACCGCCCTGGCGTTGCAGTAGACACAGGCTTTGTAAGAAGAATAGCGAGGATCAGAACTTTTGCTGGTTTCCATGGTCTCCACTAGCCCATTTTGTTCGGCAGCATGCCCCCTCTTTGCCTTCCATCTAAGAACTTTTTTGCCGTAGGTCACTTTATCTGAAAGATCTCGCTCGTAAGTGTCGTAAACTTATCAAGTACTACTTTGCTGGTAGAGAAACATGTGAGCAACAGATATTGACCTAGAAATTGGGTTTTGTGGCACAGCAACAAAAAAACAGCTCTGCAACCCTGCGAGCAGGCTCAATGATTGAGTTATACGCGCCATAATAAGCAACCCGGTTAAAAGAATCGGGCTAATCAGCGCTAATACTGCTTGGGGTTATGTATCTGCTGTATGCGCTGATGTTGCGCTACACATGAGCGCGGCATGCTGGGTTCCATGTCACAATCGGCTGCCATTTCCTTTCCGCCCAAATAATTAAAGTAAAGTTCGTCGCAAAGTATAGGGTCGTTTCTTTTAATCTGTCGTTGCATTTACCACTTCCTTTGTTACTTCTACAAGGTTGATGTTCTTCCGTCAGAGCATATTGGATAAGGTAACTGTGTTGGACAAGACGTGTCTTGTGGTGCAAAGTGTAAAAATGCTTGACAGACATGATATTGATAGAAATGCTTGATATAAAAACTGCTTGATAGGCACTGAACTAACATTGAGTGCGACCACAGCCAATAAGTCGCGCTATAAATGGATTCCTGGACTGGAAGAGATAATACAATATGCCCAGGAGCATTCTTCCGCAACAGTGATGAAGAAACTGTCAGTATCGAAATTGCACAACTTTACCTTATCACTTCCTCTATGCGAAGTTTCTATTTCTACTGTACTATAAACTGTTAAATTTAGAAAAATAGTATTAACGAAAATTCTGGTACGCAGTTGCGTATTTCGAGTAAGGGCAGGAACGCCCCTGGTTTATAGCAAAATTTCACAATGTTATCTGAAGATACTCGGGATGGTTGGAGCCTAATCGGCATAAAATCTTCCCCAAAATCATATCTTTGGGGGAATTTGCCGACAAACCTTGGCATTTGGGACCAGTATAGAATTATTAACGGTTAAACTCTTTAGAGTAAAATGAGGAAAACTAATTAATAATGGTAATAGGACTGAGTGGAGTCCAATTCGGTCTGTAATCATACGAGTGATAAACAAAATTGAATCACGAGTATGATTACAGACCGAATTGGATGACACGAAGTCCTGTTACCAATTAATCACATCTGTAACAAAATTTGAGAAAGAAAAAGGAGAAAACGTACCGGAGAAGGAATAGACAACAGTTTACACTGTCCTAACTGTCCTATTTAATGCTCAAATCATGGCTGGTGATAGCCAATCAGATTCGAGAATTTTGTTATAGTTATGATTAAACTGGAAATAAATCTTTTTGGGTGTCATTGTTTTACATCATCGGAGCCGTGCCGTATAATGAATTAGCCTTGTGCGGTGGTATCTGTCATTTTTATTAAAATATTCAGAGTAAAATAGGGTATATAAAATGAAATAGAATGAATTCTCTCTAAATGCCATTCTTTTACATGTTAAGGGATCATCACAGATTAGCCTTTCAGGCGTGTAAAGTAGGAATTCTGTAATTGAAAAACATAGGTCACGCAATAGTTTAATAACTTCTAATTAACCGTTGATAATCCTTTACTCTTCACAAAACGCGAACGTTCGACACTCAGTTTTAAATGGCTATCAAGTTTGCGAGCTTTCCGGTAAATGCCTGCAAAGATATGATTTTTTAAGAAGATTTCATGAGACTATAACCATGCCTTAAGTGGTCTGAGTACAATGTGAATTATCCTGTCCGCAATCGGCCCAAAGAGTTTCGGGGCTTTCGAGAAACGCAAGCCCATTCAGTTGTTGGCGCCATGTTTTTGTTCATGCATGCTTGGCACGTTTAAAGCCAACCACGGGTGCTGTTGCATTGAGAAAATACATTGTCACTAGCTAATTTACGCAGCGTATTTAGTTGGGCTTATCAAAAATCGGCGTTTGACTCAAAGTCGGTCTCCAGGCGTTCTTCACGCCTGCAACAGCCGTGAAGAATGGCTCAGCTGATCCAAATACAATCAGTCGAACTTAAGTGGCAATGTCTGTAAGAGCGGTCCACTGCATTTCGGGTCAGAAAAAAGTTTTCCCTTAAACTTTGTCCAGGAAACCATCTTGGGTCACAAGTAAAGGAAACGAGTTTCGTTTTGGGAAATACGCTAAAATATTTTTTTTAGAGCCCACAACAGTAAGAGCGGCAAAAGGCGCAAATTAGCGCCTGGCCAGACACGAAAATTGTATAAGTTGGCGACCTCCCTACTCAAAAACCACAACACGCAGCAAAAAAGTGTTATTATTTTTAAGTTAAGAGGTCCTTCAAGGGTGTAAAGCGTATGTTAAATTTAATTTGTGTTGAAGTGGAAGCTCGTGATAATTGATATATTAACACTCATGTGAGCGCTTTCTGAAAACTCGCAAAAGTACCCTGTCTTCGCCGGCCTTTATTTCCTGAGTCCAGACCGACCGAGTCGCTCTAAATTCCTATCGAAGTGCGTTAATGAGATGTCAGGGAGTACAGAAATATAAAAATACCTTGCGCTTTTTATCGTCCTTTATCACAGTGACTTCGAACTTTTGGTGATTTTTGCGAATATGACACATGCATTATGCAAATTAGGTTGTTGAGCAAATTCGGATCGTGTGAACTGAATAGCTTCTAGATTTTAAGATTTCTCCATTTCAAGTCATAAATACAGAAAAGCATACACAAACAAAGTTTTGAACTGTTCAAATTGATGAAATAAGCGAATTACTGAGTCCTGATCTTTGGTAAGCCCGGAGAATTGCGTGACTCACATTATGCAAATTAGGTTGTCTGCTAAACTTGGTCCGTTCCGGTAACCGTTGCAAAAAAACCTTTTTACCTGTTTGGATCCCACTTTTGTTTTAATTGAATATTAAAGAAATGTTAAGACTACATGCACTGTAGGTAGAAAACGTTGACGATGAATTCAGCAAGTTACAGTACTGACTTCTATTCATGTGTCATTTGTATAACTCTGTTTGCAATGAAATGGACAGCTTGTTGGATAAAAAGGAATCTCTACCTTTTTGTAGTCGGGTTTTGATTTCTTATGTCTTCGATTTGCTCTTTTGATCTTCCTTTTCCACAGCGCCTTCGAACTTTTGGTGCTTTTGTCCCAGGGGGAGACACTTGACCAACTGAGGGTTTGAGGGCCTGACTGTGTAGGACAAAAAAAGCCTTAAATTACCTACTCTGTTTAGGACAGCACGCTGTATTTAAGGTCCCTGTTTAGAGCAAATGATTATTATACCAACTCCCTTGTTTTACACAATTTTAAGTGTTTCAAAGACCAGCAAACGTCCCCGATCTAGGATACCTAAATACTGTGTAAGCCATATTTAACGACGACAATCGGGTCTGACCATACCCTGTTTACGACAAGTTGAGACCCTATTTAGGACAGACTCGGTTAAAATTTTGTACCCTGTTTAGGACAGAGAGGCCAAAAACCATGCCTTGTCCAGCGGCACGTCCCCGTATAGGCAATCTGGGGGAGTAACCCCCGCCCTGGGCTTTTGTTGCGGGGCTTTTGTTAAGCGCTTTATTTTGTTTATGCAAACGCTTGAGACAAGCAAGGTTGTTTGCGTGTCAAAGACCGCGGATTATAAGCTGCCGATGTTTGGATGCTTTGGGGCAAAATGTGACGAAAATTATGCCAACTGGATTTTTTGCCAAATAAGAGACGTGTAACTTTTTGGATCTCTTTTTCATCGATGTTTGATTTGAAACGGATAAAGCCATGTGTTCATGGGATAGTCACCTGGTCACAGATGCCCGTTTTTAAAACAGTGCTCTGGTTCCTTTTCTTCAGTTCAATCAAAAGAATTGGATATCATTGTATCAGTTTTGATATAAAAAAAACTTCAACAGCGAAAACAAAAAAGTCTAATTCTGCATCATTCTGCATCGCGTGTTTTGATTTCATGTCCAAATTCAATTAAGACCTAGTTCTTAAAGAACTGGAGGCTTCTTGGAACCTTGCTGACTTCGAGTGGAAGCGCCTCACAGACGACGGTGAATCGCTTAACTTTCGAGCTACTTTCGCACTCTGGTGAAGGTGTCTTTTGATAAGCGATTTCGGAATTGTCTTAAGCCTCTCTATCAAAGCGAGGCTAGGTGCACACCTTTAATATTTAAAAATATGGTCTTATTTACACGTGAATGAAAACTAATTTTCATATGAAAGGTTGTGCACATAGCCTCGCTTTGAAAGGGAGGCTTAAGGCAATTGTGGTCAACCTAAATGTGTTCTACAAGATTTACAACGTGTCTTGAACTGTTCAGCAAGACTCATTTATTCAACAAGTAAATTTGAACATGTCACACCTTTGCTTTTAAATCTTCACTGGCTTCCTGTTGAACAAAGGATTATTTTCAAGATCGCTCTGGTTGTATTCAAAGCTCTTCATGACGCTGCTCCCAGTTACATCATGGAACTTCTAAGGCCTTACAAGCCTAGCACGCAGGACACTGAGATCATCTAGTCATTATCTCCTTGATTTCCCAGATTTAATTTGAAAACGTATGGCGGTCGTTCCTTTACAGTTGCCGCTCCGACCATATGGAACAGCCTTCCCTAAGAAAATGTGTATCTCTTTCGACTTTTAAGTCTAATCTTAAGACTGTTTAAAGAAGCTTTTGGCTAGGAATTCTGATTTATTTATCGTTATGATCAATTTTAGTTCATTTTTATTTGTTGTTTTTTTAAGATTATTTGTAGATTAACGTAATGACAACTTTGTAAAGCACCATTGAACCATTGGGAAATGGCGCTATAGAAATTTATTATTATAATTATAATTATAATAATAATTATTATTATTATTATTATTAGTTGGGAAATGGCCTATTTCACTTCTCGCTCACAGGTCTGATTAAATTCTCGACTTAAACAAAGAACTACCCCTAAGTTCCCCATCCTTTGAACAGTTCACTTGAAGGATAATCATTTCTTTTGAATTATTAGACACGATCACGATCTCAGTTTAGCGATCATGTCGTGGGGCGGGGGGGGGGGGAAGCCTAGCTATGACCTTTGTATTTCCGGGGCTTTTCCCGCCCATAGGGCTTCGCCGAGCGAAGAATGGTACTGGCTTTTGTACAAACCCTCTTCACTGGCTTGCTGTTGACGTGCCAAGGTGGAAAATTATCTGACAAGCATTTACTAATTTCAATGTTGGACGTTACTATTTAACTGGGAAACAATAGCTTCTAGTAATTTTTGGCCACCTCAGGCCTCAGCCTGAAAATATCATAAAAGCTTATAATTATAACAGCCTGCCTGAGCCTCATTTTTGTTAATTTTCCTGTGATTCTGATATTGTATTCATTCTCTTATGTTTCTCATTATACATTAATTGCAATACTTGTGAATGCAATAAAACTGATTGAGAGAACAAAACGAACCAGAGCACTGTTATATATTATAAAAGGCCATCTAACCAACCCTGGAAAAGGAACCTACCAAGACGTAGCTTTAGCCGTTTCAAATCAAACAAAAACTTTCAAGTTTCTTACTGAACCTGATGAAACGTTTGGCAGAAAATTTAGTTTGCATAATTCTCGTCACATTTTGCCCCAAAGCATCCAAACATCGGCACTTTATAATTCGCGGTCTTTTTACTGAGTTTGCTCCACTGACGCGAACAACCTAGTTTGTATAAACAAGATAAAGCGCTTGACAAAAGTCCCAGGACAAAAGCACCAAAATTTCGAAGGCGTTGTGGCAAAGGCAGATCAAAGAGCAAATTGTAGGAATAAAAAACCAAAACCCGACTACAAAAAAGTAGGGATTCATTAATTGTTACAAGCGGTCCATTTCATTGCAGACAGAGTTATTCAAATGACACATGAATAGAAGTCAGTGCTTTACCAGCTGAATTCGTCGTCAACGTTTTCTGCCTACAGTGCATGTAGTCTCAACATTTCTTTAATATTCAATTAAAGCAGAAGTGGGATCCAAACAGTTAAAAAGGTTTTTTGCAACGGCTACCGGAACGGACCAAGTTTAGCAGACAACCTAATTTGCATAATGTTAGTCACGCAATTCTCCGGATTAGCATCCAAAGATTAGGACTCAGTAATTCGCTTATTTCATCAATTTGAACAGTTCAAAACTTCTATTTGTGTATGCTTTTCTGTATTTATGACTTGAAATGGAGAAATCTTAAAATCTAGAAGCTATTCAGTTCACACGATCCGAATTTGCTCAACAACCTAATTTGCATAATGCATGTA
Source organism: Siderastrea radians (assembly GCA_964017195.1). Classification (NCBI taxonomy): domain Eukaryota; kingdom Metazoa; phylum Cnidaria; class Anthozoa; order Scleractinia; family Rhizangiidae; genus Siderastrea; species Siderastrea radians. Next base: position 2,857,740 of record OZ024893.1, on the reverse strand, counting down.
TCACATTCGCAAAAATCACCAAAAGTTCGAAGTCACTGTGGTAAAGGACGATAAAAAGCGCAAGGTATTTTTATATTTCTGTACTCCCTGACATCTCATTAACGCACTTCGATAGGAATTTAGAGCGACTCGGTCTGGACTCGGGAAATAAAGGCCGACGAAGACGGGGTACTTTTGCGAGTTTTCAGAAAGCGCTCAGATGAGTGTTAATATATCAATTATCACGAGCGTCCACTTCAATACAAATTAAATTTAACATACGTTTTACACCCTTGAAGGACCTCTTAACTTAAAAATAATAACACTTTTTTGCTGCGTGTTGTGGTTTTTGAGCAGTGAGGTCGCTAGCTTATGCAATTTTCGCGTCTGGCCAGGTGCTAATTTACGGCTTTTGCCGCTCCTACTGTTGTGGGCTGTAAAAAAACTATTTTAACGTATTTCCTAAAACGAAACTCGTTTCATTTACTTGTGACCCAAGATGGTTTCCTGGGCAAAGTTTGAGGGAAAACTTTTTTCTGACCCGAAATGCAGTGGACCGCTCTTACAGACATTGCCACTTAACTGGCTCAAACACCGTACTTCGATCACATGAGCTGCACTCAAAATTGAGTTCGGCTCATGTGAAGTACGGTGTTTGACCAGGGCCTTACAAACCTAGACGTAGACACTGAGTCGAAGGACTGAATAAAACATCCTATTGAGTGGAAACCTACTGAGTGAAAAGTCGGAAGTCGGAAGGCGGAAGTTGGAAGTCGGAAGTGGCCCTTCAGTTGGCCGCCAATGAGCCTTAGTTCCGCGTCGTTCCCAGGCACGTTCTAGCGGATTTCGGATCGAACACGAGACTGACTGAGCGCAAGGAAGCATGGGAAGGGTGAAACGGAGAACACTCGAGCCTTCCCAAGGTCCTTTGTGCCAATGCTAAACCTTCCCATAGTAGTTATAGAGTTGGCGGTTCGAGACCAGTTTTGAAGCAAAACTGATCTTGAACAACGCCAACTCTATAACTACTATAATGGCTACCACAAGTTAGGATGAGTCAATCTCGTTGCTTCGTCATGAAATGATGAAGTAATGAGATAGACTCATCTATATATATGGCTTCCGTTATATCAGATCCATTTTTAGATTGCATAATGTCCGTAAGCTAAACTTTTGATTCCATTTTCTGCTATATATCTTTTATCATCAAAACAGCTGAGTGATATTTTGTTGATTTCGTAACTTCCGAGTTGATGTCTTTCGCTTCTTATTGTTTTCATTCTATGTTGCATTTGCTCATTTTTGAATAATACTTTTTTATAATCTTCGTGTTTGATATTTCCTTTTATTATATTCTTTTTGATTCCTTTTGCTGTTTTTTCTACTTTATTGTCTTCTTTTATATAACTATACATTTTTGATCGTAATCCGATAAATTCTTTTATTGGCATTCCTGCTGCTTCATCTTTAAATTTTCCAATTACTTTTTTGTTTGCTTTGCTGAAATAATGGGAACTTTCTGGATAGTCACTGTTGTCAAATTTATCTTTATCATTCCAAAAGTCTTGGTAAACATCTTCAGTCTGAATTTCATAAGTTAATGAGTCTGTATCGGTAAATAGTAGCTTGGCTTTGTCACCATACTTCTGTTTTATGTAATTATAATGAAAATCATACATCAATGTTTTGCTCAGATCAAGAATACACATACCCACATAAGCCGGCCGATTAAGAGTTAGTACTTCTTTGATCTTGTGAACTGCTACCAGATTTTCATTGAATATTTTACTGCATACAAAAGTAGGTTTAGAAGACATTTTTAATAGTTTTTTACCATCTGTGATAAGACGTACATCAACACGTTTTCTGATGTTTTCCATTGTTTTACCAAATACTGAGTTATTCATAAGTTTGAAGAAATCTTTTTCGAATGCGTTTTTTGCTTGCGATCGTTTTTGTGTGTTGAAATCAATATATTGCTTCAACCATGGTGACTGATCAAATTCTAATACTCTATGGATCTTTTTCAATTTTAATCCAAGATCAATATACATCTGCAAGTTTCTGTAATGCAGAACATATTTTTCTTTATTTGATAATGTTGGGATTAGTTTATGTACTAGTCCTGTTGATATATTATACTTTGTAGCTATCTTTTTACAATAATCAGACAGCATATTTTTATTTACACAAACCCTCTCAGCAGCCAATGGGTAGTCATTATGAAGGTTATGCAACTCTTTGGGATATTCTAGATCAACTTCTAGTATTAACCCCTTTTCACTATTTTCATTATATCTGGCTACATTTAGTTTGCTGATTTGCTTTTCTGTCATCCATCTGAAATTACTAATAGGGAGATGCTGTGACATCGCCCAGCCGTATAAATTATTAGCATCCAAGTACATTATATACTTTGAGGGCGCCTTCTCATCGTATTCTTTCATGTACTTATTGTTTGCTTTACCATATCTGTTGGCTATATAACTAATTCCTCCACGCATACCTTTTTCAATGAATTGAAACATGTTGATGTCAGTCATTAGTTCTAATTTAATATTAGTCATCTTTAACATAGCATCCCAAGACAAACCAGGTGATGTAAAATAGTGACATGGGTCTAATTTATAATACTGAATACATGTTCTACGGAAATTTTCAAACACATCAGCTAATAAAAGGATATCAGACTTGAGATATAAATTATGGTATTCACCCATTGTCTGCAATTTAAATGTATTCCAAACATTTTGAGCATGGGTATAATCTTCATTTGAAATATGCTCATCAATCAATATGCTGTAAAATTCTTCTTTAGTTGGTAATTCTGTTTTGTTGAATTTATCAAAACTATCCATATAATCATAAGGATAAACTCCCTTACGGGTCATAAGACTTAATTTTTCTTTTTTGAACCGTTCGCTAGTATACTTTAGAGCTTCTGCTGGTAAGTTGCTAACTAATTTATCCAAACTTGAACTCATAAACTGGAAACTGTCGATGAATGTAAGATGATTACCAAGCATAAAAGCCATATACTTTTCCATATTATTTGGAATAGCATTGATATTCATTTGTTTATCCTCTCCTTTATTATTTTTGTATGTGTGCTTTTTGACTATTTGACCTAATTTTTGCATTATGAAATGGCTATCATAACCCCTCAAATTATGGAATATAACAGGAATTTTTATTTCTTCAGGCTTCATTTTTAGTTTCAAATTACAGTCTTGGTGTGCTGAGCCTCTGAATACACCTGTAATATGGCAATGATCTCTCACACGGACGTCTTCTTCATTATATTTCTTATCACAGATGTGGCATCTCGTTGATTTTTTGAATTTCTGCTCATCCTCATTACTCATTTTCAATGGTTTATTAAAATGTTTTTTCATTACTTTTTTACACCATTTTACTTCTTCTAAAATATTTTCCATGAATTTGTAAACAGCATTTTCACCTCTATATAGTTGTATTGGTTTGGTATATTTGTCGTCATAACAGCAGACAACCTTATATCCATATCCACAGTCGGTATGTTTTTGGTAAGCCTCAGTATATGATTTCTTACCTTCTTGTTGACATCCATGAATTTTCTCTGTGATAGCCTCGAAATCAGCATAAATAGCAAATGGCACAGGTTGCTGTTTATGAAAGTTGTTGAATTTTAATATATTGTTATCTTTAGTTGGCATTTTAATTGCTTGAGTGCCATTAACTTGTATGCAAATATCTTTATGATTGCTCAATACCCTGTCGGAACTAAAACATTGCAGACAGTGCATACAAAAGTGTTTTCTATGTTCATGTTTTGTTTGGTTATACATGAATTTGTTGAAATCTTTTATAAGAACGTAATGATTGTTCTCATTTTCAGTTATTAAAAGTAGTTCCATATGATCTTCATTCTTTTCTTTTGAAATATAGATGGGGTAAGGTTGTTTGTTTTCATACCCGAATACATTTATATTGATGCTGTTTTGCTTCTCAATTTTGTTGTAATGTTTGATACAAACTGGGAATTCAATACCGGAGTAATTTAATTTTTCAATGTATTGTTTGTCAACCTTTTTTATTCTTTGAGGATATTTTTCTTGTGGATTTATATGTCTAATATGACACCATCGGAAGCATTCATTATCCTTATTTTTCATGTTTATTAAACCTTTAGCACTGTTTCGCAGTTCTTCAGGAAGTTGGATATATGAGGATCCCTTCATAGGCTCATATTTAGCAATGTTTAGGTAATGGTCATTAATTTCTTTTACAGTCCATCCTGATCCTTCTGATATCCATTGAGCTATTTTGTTTATGATGTTTTCTGAAGAAATTTTTAATGATTCACTGATTCCCACTTGGTTGATTATTGTTTGACTTGCGCTATTGAAATATGCTGACTTTTCAATTATTACATCAGATGATATTTTTTCGAAAGTGACTTTCAATGTTTCAACGTATTTCAAGCCTTTCATTTCATTCAATAAAATAGATAATTGACGTTCTACACCTTTTCGTGTATTTTGCATTTGAATAAGAGGATCTTTATCATTTCTTAGATCGATTTCATAAGATTTTACAAAACCGTTTAAAGCTTTGTCGATTTGTTTAATTACGGTTCTAGGTGTAGGAACCGGTTTTCTTTTAACAGTTCTTTGTTTTGGGATTGGTTTGTAATTATCCCTGAACTGCATTGGTGGAAGAATAATGTTTTCTTCGTACCGTTTGACCATCTCTTTGACACTCTTACGAGGCGCAGGTACTGGTCTTTTTTGTAAAATGGGCGTGTTATTATCTTGCTTCATAAGCAATTTGATGAGTTGCGATTTGCTGAGTTTCTTCAAACTAGCTTTATCCATATTAATATTATTAGATTTTTTTTCTGATCTCATTATAGATACTATATCTATAGTGAAATATTTTTAAATAGTTTAGTGTGCGTTTTTAAATGGCTAATTTATAGGAGTCAACAAATCCCATAAGATCAAGTTGATAGCCTTTTAATTTGTTTATACGATCTGAACATTTATGGCATATTATACTTACTTCATAGTTAGAATACTCTCCAGTAATTAGTACATGTGTCGCCATTGAATGACAGTATTTACAAGTGATTGATCTAAATTTCTTATCTATTTCATTATTGATTAATGCTATTTTTTGTTCTAATTTTATGAATTTCAACATATAATATTACTATATATTTTATTTTTTTAAATAATTATCAATCCGTTTGAATCAATTCAAGTGATCCAATTATGAATCCTTTGAACTATGTTATTTTTTAGAATTTTTTTGGTGCTTTTTTGTTTTCAAATGACAGGTTTTCCCAGCTAGTGTATAATTGCGACCTGTTTTACATATATCACAATACCATTCTACATTTAGCATGTATGTTGTTTTACGTTGTCTTCTCTCATCATCAGTGAATATTCTTGGTCTACCTCGACCTCTCTTTATATTTTGATTTTCCATATATTAATACTATATAATTTACTCTTTATAAGTTTTTGTGTATGAATTTTAAATGATTGCTTGTTGTTTCTATTGACTTGAATTTTCTGTAACAATATTTACATTTGATTCTTACACCCTGGAAATAAAGTATGATTTCTTTAATGATCTCATCATAATCATTGCTGACTAATATTTTGTAATTGTTGTTTTCATACTCTTGTAGCATCATTTCCTGTTCTTTTGAAAGCTTTCCGTAACCAGTTGGTGTTTTAAATTCAATTCCAAAACCTGTGTAATTTAAATGCAAATTTCCAATTAATAGATCACAAGTTCCCTTCTGATAACCCATGTTGTATGATTTTATTCTCATGTTACAATTAATTTGATTTTCACCTAATGAAGGTAATAGGATTGCTTTAGGATAATTGTTTCTAATAAAGTTGACTACCTTTTTATGTAAATCATATTCTGTATTTATATTGAATGTTAGCATTTTGTATGGTCTGTTGTTGAATTCATACTTGCCGGTTTTTCTGATTGATGGTAAAACATCTTTTGTTACCCATCGTTGGAAATCTTTAGCTTTATCTATGTTTGATCTCAAAATTAGGCCATACAGTCCAGATTCATTTATATAAATTGTGTTTCCAGTGTTCCGTTTTAAAGGGAACGATTCGTTCCCCTTGGATTTGGGGTTATTTTTTAGGGGGAACGATTCGTTCCCCCAAGATTTGAGGCCATTATCATGAGTATTTTTTAAAGGGAACGATTCGTTCCCCTTGGATTTGAGTCTCTTAAGTGAACATTTATCTTCTGGAGCAACATGATCACGAATAGCTTTACGAGTATTTTTATAATTTAAAATGCTGGCAACTGTTTTACCACGGAACCATATATCATCATCTTTTTTGATAATAATCAGTTTTTGACCTTCATAAGTGAAACCTTTCATATGTATATACTATATATTTTTATTTTTTAAATTCTTTTTTAAGTTGTTTTTCAACACGTTTATATTGATTTACAAACTCATCAAAATCCATATTTTCAATATTTTCCATCATTAGTTTATCTCGTCGTATTTGATAGTCATCGTCATCCTCATAACGATCCGAACGTTCTTTATTCCTTTTATGAACTTTAGTTAAAAGATGTTTTTCCTTTCTCTTCAAACTATAGTTTTTATCACAAATATCACAGAACCACTGCTGATTTTCAGTATCCATATATATATGTATATATTATATTATTTTTAAATCCTTCATTGGAACCCAACTGTTAAATTCATCACTGTATCCCTTCCATTTAACAAGAGCCTGTTTCTTCTTATAATCCCTCCGAATCACTTTATCAATTCTGAATACCTGTTGTTCAGCTTTAAGTAATTCAGGTTCATAAAAACTCCCTTGAATGTCTTCATCTCTGAGATCCTTTATTTTGTATGTGATTGGATTCGTATGTTGTATTTCATCAACTGTGAAAATTTCCTCAGACCAATTTGGTGTATAGCCCTTATCAAATACATTTCGTTTATACTTACTTATTCTAACCTTATCAGCAACTTTGAACTTTGGTTTTTGTTTTAATGTTTCCATATCACCGTACAGATTAAAGTAAACAACTCCTTCATTCTTCTTTTTACTGGCTTCAGTTGGTGTCATCTTTGTGCTTGAATGTCTGGTATTGTTATACTGTTTCACTAATTTAGGTAACATGTCTAAATACTGTGTATTACCTTGAACAGTAAACTGTTTCCACATTTTGGTTTTGATTGTACGGTTCCATCTTTCACAAACTGACGACTTTTCCTCATTCTCAGTTGAGTACAAGGTTATTTTATTCTTATCAAGTAGTTCCTTAACATGTTTGTTGTAATACTCTTTGCCTTTGTCTGTCCATAAATATTCCGGTTTACGCCCCTCTTTGAATATTGTTTTGAAAGCATTCATAACGGTTTCACCCTTTTTATCTTTTAATGGGACGATCCAACCGTATTTAGAGAATACATCTAAAACCATAAGAAGATATCTGTAGCCAGCGTTCCATCGACTGAATTTTTGCATCTCAACGATATCTGAACACCATATCTCGTCAATATGGTTTACAATTACCCGCCGCCGGGTGAAGTTACGCTTTATCAGTTTATGAAGCTCATCAGCTAATTTTTCTTGCCAGTTTTCTTCACTCGACGGCCTTTCACGTTTTTTGTCTTCCTTTGTTTTACACCAAGACCCAGTTTCTGCTTAGTGTTAATCAAGAACCGAGCTGTTTGTCCCCATTTTGGCATCTGTCCATAAGGAATTTCATCTAATGACTTGACCATTTTTTTGTCACATTCACCTTTGTCCTTCCCCATGTCATAACAAATATCATGATTAGCTGCTATTTCATCGACCTTGGTTACCTTGCCATTTGGTTACCTTGCCAGTATTTTTATCGTACTGCAGCTGCTCTTCCAGCGGATTATACGGACCTAAATATTTATATTTACCTGGAGTGAATCCAGCTTTTGGTCTTGGTAATTTACCAATTAGTTTATGTATATCAAAACCTGCGCCATCCAAATCCTTTCTGTCAGTTTTATACTTTTTGTTTGGCCTAATTTTAGTAGATAATTGATTAAGAGCTTGACTTCCAACATTCTGAATCATTGGATTTAACTTATCCAGAGTATAATCGATAGCCTTTTTCTGCAGTTTTGGGTTTCTCAAGGCTTCTGATCCATAATATCTTCCCATTTCAACTGCCTTTTTTCCAAGCCAAGGAATACCGTGGTGAATCAATAAATCAGTACCAGTCGATGCTACTGTATCTAATATGCCCGCCCCTGACGACGGGCTGACCCCGTTTCCCGCCTGTTTAACGAATTTCGTTTTAATGATTCCACATTCTGCACAAGTACATTTAAGCATAAGCCTCCCATTTATAGCCTTTTCATATCGTTCACTCCCGGGTACACATTCTGTGACCTTTTTTTGTTTCACGCAATATGATTTCATATATAATATGATTAGATTAGATTAAGGTTCAATATATACGTTTTCATATTTACCAGTTTTCGGATTTTTCACCAAACGCATGACAGTACCCTTCTTTGGTTTAGTCCAGAATTTCTTGCTTGTGATACCTGTTGATCCTGTGAAAGCACCTTTCAAGATATCACCAGACCAATATCGGTCAAATACATGGTTGGTTGATGGAATTACTTTGCGAGTTATTTGTTCGGCTATTTTGGCTGCCTCAAAAGCTTTACCTAATGGATTTTCACCTCCCTTTTGGCTTTTGATAAATTTGGTTTTCGTAATACCACATTCACCACAAATACATTTCATCATAAGTCTGTTATTTTTGGCTCTCACATATCTTTCACTTCCTGGTACACATTCTGTGACCTTTTTTTGTTTTACACAATAACTTTTGACCATATATATGAGTTAGATATTTTTGAAATACTGTTCTAAGAATTTCTCATTCTTCGTCGTATCGTATATGTCGAAAACTTCCAACAGATCAAAATATGATTTACCCTTATTCATCTCATTCAAAAAGTATAAACAGAAGTAACCGCATGTTGTCGTCAGTAAATTTTGTACTTGATTGTTCTGATGAAGCAATGTTAAATTCTTTTTTCTCGCGTGATTGACCATTTCTTGGAAGGGAGGCAAACCAAAGCTATCAAAGTAATTGAGGACTTTGTCCTTAACATAAGTAGCCACCCAATGACTCCCTGACATATAACTCGGTTCAAGATTGTAAATGAATAGAGCCTGTCTATGATTGTGAGGAACATTTTCATCTCTTGACAATACATCATTAATTGGGATATTCAGATATTTACACCATTTTATTAAATCATAATTGCTTAATGGGACATTCTTATGGAATTTTGGTTTTACAACAAAATGTTTAGAAGAGGGACTTTTTTGAAGGGTGAGTTTTTTCCTAATAGCAGGCCTTCGCCCTTTTTTTTTGGAGTTTTTTTTTTAATTCCCATACCGATTGTATCGTTCGGCCAATTTCCATAAAAAGGTGGAGTTCTATACATCGGAACTAACAAACCACCATCCTGATTATCATTGGTTAGTTGTGATATAGATCTGGGTGGTCTTTGTTTCGGTTGACCCATCTGAGGGGCACCTTTACCATTGATTTTCTTTAATGCCTCAATAGCAAGAGGAGCAGCTATACCAGCCAAAAGAGTCCCTAGAAAGCCACCCTGTTGTACTTTAGTCGGTTTTATATGAACACCAGAGCCTGTTTGTAGAGCATTTAATATATCTTGTTTTTGTTTTGTGGTCAAAAGATGTTTATATGCTATCAACTGGTTGATTTTATTTTGTGGTATGAGAAACCCACCAGTTTGAATTCCTTTTCCAGATATCTTTTTGATGATCTGAGATGCTCCTTCACTAGCTGCTCCAGCTAAAGCCGACAATCCAAGAGTCTTAGCAATCGTTGGAGCAAAAGTTCGTCCCAGATTCAAAACTGTAGACAGAAGAGATCCACCTAATTGCTTTCGAATGTTTGTTTTTGCTAGTTTGATGTCCATTCCCTTTTTCAATTTTCTATTTTTATCCAATCGCTTAACTATATTCTGAGGTACGTATAGAGTGTCATTCCCAGATAATGAATCCTTTGTCAGTCTCAAAACGATAGTTTCTCTTTTATGATACGCGCTACTAAGATTCTTTTTCTGGTTTGGTGATAAACTAACTTTAATTTCGTATAGTTGTGTCATATATTATATGTTAGATAAATTCTATTTTAAAAAACATATTAATCTAAATTTTCATCGATGTAAAACTTATTTATTTAAACTATCATCAATTCGTTTCCAACTGTCTTAACAACAACCTCACTCTCGTAAAATACAATGCTATGAGCTCGGACGTTTGCTGCTGGGGCTACATTGAGACGATAATGGAGAATCAACTGTTTAGGATCTCTTGTCACTACCTCTTTCTGATATGACAAATCGAAATAGATAAGACCATATAAACTGGTGTAATTTGCTATATTCAATTGTGTTCCACTGTTATAATCGTTTTTACGAAATGCATAACTCATAAGATCATTGAATATCCTGATTTTTGAATCTGCATCATATTCGAGCTCTGGGTAAAAAACGTTATTCCCATATTCAAGCCTACAGCTTGATAAAGAGCTGTTAGCATTAGCTGCATTCAGTTTGAAAGTGTCAAACAAATATGGACTCCTCTCTTCTTCATTATTATTTGGTGCATCTGTCCGTTGGAGATAAACAAAAACATGTTTAACGTGGTCGATAGCTGGACTGATTTGAAACATATTCTGAATAGCTCTGGTATTTGCTGACTGATTGTAGAGATCTCGCATATATGTCCAGGTTGTTGGCTTGAGAAACTCTGAAACAAAATTACTATACATAATGTCTTTTGGAATCAATCTTGGTAGCCAAAGATACAATCTTTTTACTACAACCCTTCCATCGTCAGCCGCTCCTGCTTTGTGAATTAATTCACTGTCTTCGTTAAGTGTAAGTTCAATTGTGAGCTGCATCGGGGGTAACATTTTTCTTTCTAATTCTTGGAAAAAACTGTATCGATTCAACGGTATCATCTCGTTAATCGTTTTAGCTCCCCCATTACCGTCGTTTTGTGCTGCTTGGGTTAAAATACGACGTGCCTCGAAACCTGTGTTTGTATTTGCTGTAGTTCCATCAGTATCAAGATACCAGAACGAATTCTTTCCAACGGATCGACTGAAGTCATCGCTGTATTCAAGGAGATTTTTCACATTCGTTATTCGATGCAAATTATCACTCTCATACACGATTTTACCAGACGATTTAATAACCATATGTCTGATTAGACTGTGAGATCCGTTAATCATAGTGATGCGATCCGCTGCAGCATATCCAGCACCATCTGCCCTTTTTTGAAGCTCTTTAGTTACTTCGAAATACCCATTGAAGAAATCAAACATAGTCGACCGATCGTTGATTGTGAATCTGTAACCTGTCTTTTTCTGGCTTTGATTGTTAGCAGGTTGCTCAATGACATTATCCAAATGGAAACGAACGTATTCATATCGTTGAAGATTTTCATTTGTTCTGAAACTCATTTATATGAGTAGTTTAGATAAAATTCACTTTTTAATAACATTTTAACGTCTTAATCCAGTACCAGATATAAGTCTATTCAGAATTGTGTTGTAATCTTCTTCTTGTTTTGGTTTAGTAGGTTTGGTTGGTTTCACGATTTCATTCATTGGTTGTTTAGTTAAACCGTGTAATTTTCTCATAATAAGCTCTCCGCTTTTTTCAGCTGCTTTTTTTCCAAGTTTGTCTCCAGCATGTGAAATACCAGATTCAAGCGCTTTTTTGGCAAAAGGTTTTAAAACCATTTCTGGAACTTTACTTAACACCCTTCCAACTGGTTTGAATATGTTATCAACAATAATCCCAGATCCTTTATGCTTATACACAAAACGACCTAGTTTCGGGTGATATACACGTTTATATTCATATGATGCCATCTATAACTATTAGTTAGATTAATCTCTCTTCTCTCTTAAAATCAAACTGAATGAAGTGTCACTATGATTAAGATCAATGATTCTTCGTTTGCCGTCGGTGATATAAATCCGAATTTTATGAATCGTATTTTTATTGACTGGATTGAACTGTACTCGTCGAGGCTCTTGTGTGAAACTATAACTCGGAGTGAGAGTTGAAGTACTGAAACTATATATAATATCTGACTCTTCACCATCCACAAGACTGTCACTTATCAAATCACAATGAACATTCAATATTTCTCTGTCTTGTGAGAGATTAGGAATGTAATCTCCGACATTTACACTACTTGTTAGAATCTTTTTATTGAAACCAATAAGATCATTAAAATTACTTTTAGTAAGATCTAATCTGTAATTTGATGCAAGTGTTATTGTTCGAAATATTGTATCGTCAAACTCGAGAGTGATAGGATATTGAGGGTTTGATGATGTCCCTGTTTTTGTTTTTTCTTTGATTAAATTGTCAAAATCAATGTAATTCCATACTCCAGGGTTGAATATAATTTCCGTCCAATTAGTACCACTATCTGCCGAATATCTTATTTTCTGATTATTGAGTTCGTTTGTCACATTAAACCAAGTGAATGACATCGAAATGATTCGGTCTAGGCCGATTTCATATTGTCTGTTTGAATCTAGTATTATCGGATTACGGTATTTGATTGTGAAATCCGATGGTTTATTACCATTTTGGTTTTTTACTGTATGGGATGATAATACAAGTTGTCTATTCATATATATGATTAGTTTAGACTAAAATAGTTTTTGTATATTTTGTTGTATTGTGGCTTATTGAGTATTGAATTTCTCAACAAGATGTCGAGAAGAGCGACGCCAGTATTCCGTAATTCGATGCTATTATTTCCGGCAATCATAGATCCGATAATCAGTTCAAGTTTTTTAATCATTTCTGTCGGATTGTTGAAAAACATTACCTGTCCACCTCTTTTTGTTTTTTTCTTCAAACCAGATCCTTTAATAGATTTGTGTTTTTGGAGTTTTTGTTGATGGTAATTCATATAATCAGTAAGAACCTTTCTTGTATCTTGAATAATTTTTCTTCGATGATGAGCCTCAGCTTTAGTGATTGAGCCACTATTTAATTTTTTACTGATATCAGACAAAAACCCAGGGAGTTGTTTCTTTTTAGTTTTAGCATTTTTCAAGATTTTGTTCAGATAAGATTTCCTCTTTTTGTCATTCATATCTTCTTGTTGAAGTTGTAATTCAATATCATCATAATTCGGTATTTGAAGTTGATCCAAAGCTTCATTTATTCGATCTTCCTCAAGAATCGCGTAATCTGGTACTTCTTCTTCTTCGTATTCAGGTGGAAGATCTTCAGGTTCATACATGTATTCTGGATCTATATACATTTGTTTTTTACCTGATGCTAAATCCTCAAGGACATCTTCATAAGATGGAGGTTTTGGAACCAATTGTTTGTCATTTTGTGGTAGAACTTGATCACCGAATAGATCTTCTAGACCATAATCAGGGACATCCTCATCATCTCCTATTTCAAGAGTATAATCAGGAACAGGTTGCTTTTTCTTTGGTAATCTTCTCAATGGCATTTTAGGTAATGTGAGATCCTTTAACTCAGATGTTATAGGTTTGAAAAGTTTCTCTGCCTCGACTTCACCCATTTGATCAGATATCTTTTTTTGTTTTATTGTATCTCTTACTGTGTTAATCTTTTTACCAAGCTCGGATCGTTTCTCAGCCATTTCTTTCCATTTGAGTAAACTCATTATATCATTTGTTTACATAAAATTTCGTATTTTGTTCGGAAAAATTAGGGTTATCATATATAAAAACGCTCGCATAGCGTGTCGCATAGCGTGTCGCATAGCGTGTCGCTATGCAATAAAATTGTATAACATAATATCATATGAAGATTCAAAATTATGACATCCAAGATGATGAAAACAACGATTTTATCCAATTAAAGAGTTTCATGCCAAACCGATGTTTTAGGATGCTTATTTGTGCTCCATCTGGTGGTGGTAAGACCAACCTTCTGCTGGATATGATATATAGGCTTCTCTATTTTGACAAGATATACCTTTATGCTCGAAATCTCTCCCAAAGCAAATATAAGCATCTGTTGAAATCTCTTGAACCAATATCAAAAGAGGCCGGTTATGATGTGATAGAAGCAAGTAACGATGAAATCATCCCTCTGACAGATTTGTCTGATGATAATCAAAAATTAATCATATTTGATGACTATTTGAATACAGGTAAAAAAAATGACGAACGGATACGCGACTACTTCACCAATTCAAGAAATAAAAAATGTTGTTGTATATATTTGAGTCAAAGCTATTACGGAACCGATAAAACAATAAGACTGAATAGTTCACATTTTTGTGTTTTTGATTTTCCTTCTATAAACGAGCAATCGATGATTTGCCGAGAACTGAACATAAATAAATCAGATTATCAGAAAGCTACTAAGGATCCATATAGTTTTTTGTATGTTGATAAGGTCAAAAAAAAGGTAGCCCGAAATTTCGACGAAAAAATCTAAACTAATATTATATGAGTTATACAAACGGTATTCTTAATCATGTTGATTCTCAAGGACAAGGTCAGATAGGTTTAAGAGGTTTACCTGGTATTGGATTTAAATTAGATGCTAATAATGATTATGATATGCAGAATAAAAAATTAGTGAATGTAAAACAAGGAACTAATAATGATGATGTGGTTACTAAACAATATATTGATTCTGAAATAGCTAAGATTCCAAGTGTGGATACATCTAAATTTGTTGCAATATCTGGTGATATGATGACAGGGTCACTCGTTGTCCCAAAAGACACTTATCCAGTTGATGGTAATCTCAACAAGGTTATCAATTATGAATCGCAAAGAGAGATATTCTTGTCAAAGAAGGAAGGGGGTCAAATGGAAGCAAATATTGATATGAATAATAATACAATTTTCAATGTGAAAGACCCAACACAGGCAGATCAAGCCACAAACAAAAAGTATGTCGAAAATCAGCTTGAAAAAAAACTGGATAAAGGATCTGATATTGATATGAAAAATAATTCAATTATCAATCTTGATCTTCCATCAAACCAAAGAGACGCCGCATGTGTCGAGTTTGTTAACAACAGAATTGATGACATGACACAAAAAAAGTTTCTCAAAGTTGATGGCACCAACAATATGACTGGAAACTTGAATTTAAATGAAAAAACAATAATCAACTTGAACACCGATGACAAAGACATAAAATCAGCAGCTAATGTCGGCTATGTCAGCAGTAAGGTACACGCCGCCAAAGGTGATGTGACTGTAGGGCTGAAAACTTACTTTGACACAAAAATCAAGGAGTCTCACATCACCAGCTCAACCAACAAGAAAGACGTTTTCAGGTATCTCATGGAAAATGCCGATGAATCTTCAAGTGAAAACAACATAATAGTTGATGGCATTGTTGACTTTTCTGGTTCCCCCCACAACGTCAACAAAAAAGCTTATAAATTTAAAATGGGGAAAGACGCTCAAAATGAGTATTCTTCTCGCATTGGCTTTAACATGTTCAAACTTCCAGAAGGCGAGTACACTTTGGCTATTGAATTTTTCTCTCAAAGCACAACAAATTTGTCAGTGAGTGTCGTTTCCACTTCACTAAATATTGGTCAACAATCAACTAAGCTGTTTGTTAATTACAGTAGATCGATTGTTCACTTACATAAGTGGAGCATAACTCCTCCCGAATACATTTACATTGACATGCATTGTCAGGGCACTGCAAGTAGCTCCACTCAAGGAGTTGGTTATTTGATTGTATATGGAGTCAAAGGATCACAGAGTAATGTAGACTCGGATGTGTATGATACGGCGTACGTTGTAGAAAATGGTAAAATGGTAATGCAAACGGATTTGTCTTTAAACGGGCACAAACTACGCTCTTCCATTCACCACATAAACGGTTTTTTAAATTCGACAAAAGGGAACAAAAATTTTGTTTTAAATAGCGCCGAAATAATGTCATTGCCAGGTGAAGCGATTTTGAAAAATATTGATATATATTGTACGCGTCCAATCACTTCTTCGGATTCTCATGTCACTGTACATAGACACAAAAAAATATCTTTGAAACTCAAAACATCTTTACGGAATTTTTTTACTGGAACTCTAAGCTCTTCAAGAAATTTTACCTCAAAAAAAGTGGGTGGTATCAGACAATAAACCTAAATTCTTTCCAAATGCCTTCGTCTGGGATTTTGGCTTTTGAACTAAATATGAATGATGATATTTGGAAAAGTTACAACGCAATTATACTTCGTATCGAGTATCAAACAAGTGCGTGATAACTTTCCACAAAAATTTTCATTTATAATATAGCACAATTCAGAATATCCATCTGATTGGAGCATGGAATGCTTTTTAGAATATATTATCCCAAAAGAAATAAGCGTTGAGGTTTCCGATGAAAAACATAATAAATAATCCAACATAATAATATATATGAAAACAGCAACTTTAATCAACGAAATTATTGAGAATATAGAAAAAATAGTTCGAAACATTAGAAAATTATACATCAGTATTAAGAAATCGTTCAAAAAAGAAAAAATGTAACCATATAATATATATGGTTAGACGTGAAAGAATATTCAATTGGAACCATGTTTCAGAAAATTTAACAGAAGATCAAATATCTGAGTTGAAAGCATTGTACAAATTCTACCATAAGCAATACTGGCTCCACAAAGAGTCATTTAAAAGCTTCAAGAAAAAGAATATAGCATGTAACATTGGATCTGTTGTATTGATAGTAACTGGGACTGTGGCTGGTGGTGTGACGTTAAACCCCGCTGTACTTGGATCAATATCAGGCGCAGGGCTTATACTAAAAACATATTCAGAGGTCAAAAATTACAAAAGGAAGATCGAGATGTGTAAATTCGCGTACACTACGTATGAAAAGGTTTTAACTCATTTACGATCCTTTATGAGAGGACTGGAGTATAATGAAAAAGAATTTCTTGATCATGTCAAAGTTCTTGATGAAATAATCATTGAAATGTGTCCTTTAACTGACAAATTTGAAAAGAAATATAATAAGGTATTCATCTAATAAATAGAGGATATTACACGGTGGCGAGAAGATATGAATTTTATGTTCGAGTGGCAAACACAATATCTCACTCGTTCGCTGCGCTCACTCGTGAGATATTGTGTTTGCCACGAGAACATAAAATTCATATCTTCGAGCCAACGTGTAATGTTCTTTTTATTGTATGGAGACAAACTATCTGAAATTGCCCATTTTTATTCTCTTCTCGTCGCAAGTGTCGAGAAATTCTTTGAAAACCTTTAAATCGTACAAGGTCTTCTTTTTTGTGTTTTCGTTGTCGAAGCTTTCGGAAACTCTTTCACTTGTTCATCGTTTAGTAAAACAAACCTGCTTGCCACCGCCATAATTCTAAACAACACTGAGGCAACGACGCATTCAGTTCATTCAACAAAGTAGAAAAGGCGGGAATCGTGACGTCATTGAACGATATGACACTCAAAAGCGTGACATACGGAAAATACGCCACTCGGGTCCCGGATGGAGTGGCGTATGGAATCTACGAGTGGTTTAGTTCCCAGTAAAACACTCTCCTCCATATAATAATAGATTTTATTTTATCACCAATAAGAGACATAATACTTACCCAATATCGATTGTAAAAAGCTAATGTTTTTTTCGATTTACTAATTGGAATATTTTTGTAAGGTATTCCCATCATCTTGAATATCTTTCTCATAATAAAATTAACGCTAATCATTCTTTTCCTTGTACCATTAACTTCATTTATAATCTTACCAATCTCTGCATAGATTATATCAATCTTATGTTTCTCACTGTTGGATAATTTTATGTCGTATTTTTCTTGGATTTTCAGCAACATGTTATTGACATGGTATTTTCTACAGTAAACAGATTTTCTCACAAATCGATGTCTGTTCTCATAAAAATTAACATATTCTTTCACATAATTATATCCTTGTACTACACCACAACTTAGACATGCTAACATCCCATCGTCGTTAATAATATACTGATTATCACAGCATGAATAATATTTCACTAAACGATCTTGTGGTTTTTCATTAGAATCTTCCAATTTTTGGCCACAAAAAGGACAAACAATATCTCCTGATTCTTTCAGTTCATCATGTAATTCCTTGTTACAATTCATTCTATACTATTATATGAGACATTTTTTTATGTAAATACAAGTTCCGCAAACACAGTCTGCTTTTCTGTTCACTACAAACTTTACTGACAAACTTTACTGACAAACTTTACTGACAAACTTTACTTCAAATACAAGTTCATCTGATATTACATGACAATCTGATGACTCATCGGGAAAGTCCCATTTCATCATAAACTTCCTGTTTTCACCAGACATGTCCAGACTTGTTTTTCGGTATGACTTCCTGTTTTCCGAGAATTTTAAACTTCCTGCAGTCTGGCGTCACGTGACGGAATAATGCGTTGGATAAAACATATAGATTTCCATAAAATAATACCATCACATAATACCATCACATAATACCATCACATAATAAGGCGCCCATCGCTCTTCGAGCTCTTCCCACCAAGGCGCCTTTTGCAATGACGAATCCTCCATCCCCGTGACTTCGTCTTTGAATGTCTTGCTACGCAAGCCAATCAAATACTTTGTCATGCCGAGAATTCTATTGCCGTGACGGAGTCATGTGACGGAATAATGCGTTGGATACATCATGAGATAAAACATATAGTATCCAAATCCAAATAATTGCGCTCATGTAATAAAATACATATAGTTATCCATAAAATTATTGCCATGAAAATAAAAACTTATAGATTTCCATAAAATGATATCCATCTGATGGATAGTAGTTATAGAGTTGGTTCGGTAACAGATCATTCTTGATCTGGTACCGCCAACTCTATAACTACTTCCCATGTTCCATTGGGCGAGCTACTCATCGGCATCCTCCGTTCTTTCTGCGTTTTCTCGTTTGAGACGCCTGGGTACGAGGCAGGCCTTAGTTGCAGTCCTCAAACAACGTGTTGTTAAAGAAAATCTTCATCTTCCTTTGTATGAGTTTATTTAATGTGTAGTTCAGTTTACAATACACCACAACCTGTATAATTCGAATCATGCCTGGACTTGTGTATTGGCTTAGTTAGGACATAATAAATTAAATAAATTGCCAATCAAGAGAATAGTTAAGACATGACATGCAATAGACATAAGCATGGAAAGTCTCGGATTTGGCTGTGACAAGAAAAACGTTGTTTAGAATCTGTTTGGTGAAAGATCATAAAACTGATACCCAGAAAACACAAATTTGAGCAAAAGAAAAGTCCAAGAACGATATTACTTCACAGTTTTGAAAATTACAGTGTAAAATGATGGATAAGTAAAATTAATACCTTAGAAAAACACTAACTACGCGATAAGATACTGTTACGCCAGGTAACGTAAATTAAACTACAGTCGTTAACTATTGAAAACCGTAAGCTCTTTTTAAGTACAGCAGGTGTATCACACTTTGTTTTTTTACAACACTGGAGCTAATCATAGACTACTAAATATTACTAAACATTAAATTGAAATACAAAACAGAAAAGAGACAGTATTTATATTATTCGATGCTGATGGTCAAAAGGTAACTCGGCATGAATTACGAAGTAACCCAAGGTAATAAATAATTAAGAGAATACGCTAACGTCCAAAGTTGACTTCCCATCATAAATAAGAAGACCTAACTTAAACAATTGTACAAATATTCTACAAACTTAACTACTGTCAGTTACAGTAACATCAAATATAAACATTACAAAGCGATTGTGTTATTTTTGTGCTTTATTTCTTTAACAGCATCCCATTGGGCCCCTAATGCTGGGTGGTGGACTGGTGAAGTTCCTCCGTGCAAGCAAAGCTACCCCTTCTCCCCCCCCCCACAGTTTTCTGGGGAACTCCTAGTTAACAAAAAGTTGCACGTATGTAGAACCTTCTTCTTTTTACTGTTTTATTATTCTATTTCGAGGCACATAGAAAGCGATGAAGTTACACTGAAAAAAGATAACAAAGAGGCTACCGTAAACTACGTTACACTTACAATGAAGACAGTTATTAACATGCAAAAATACTACAAGTAATCGGAACTGCCAAATATTTGCATGCATAAGGTGGAGAATCTATTGTAAGGGATGCAAGAAACCTAACAGAGTAAAAAGGAGAACCAAAGGAAACCTACTTTCAACTTAAAAATGAACTTTACAACAAAATCCTTCCAAGTGCACTTTTCGAAATTGATTTTGTGACAGTGTAAGTAGTGTTTGGCGAAGAGATGCGTGTAGAATCCTATGAACAGTTTATGAATTAGAAACAATAATTATACTAACCTAGCCCGGTGAAAAAACTCGACGTAAATCAATCTTACCGCCCGGCTGAACGTTTTTCATTTATTATTGTCACTATCCTTGTTATTTTATTGCTAATGGTAACCAAAAAGAACAACAGGAAAAAGATAAAGCGAAAAATTATTACTTTGCCTAAATAATGAACAATTTGAACAACTATTTTTATTCAGTGCAATGCCAATATATTTCTAGAATTTGAAAGGGCCGGCCACATGCTTTGTTACTAAACATTAATCAATTGATCTTGATCTTGATCTTACAGGAAATTATCATCCAGGTCCTACACTTCAGAGCCACACTCACTGACTTCATGAGCAAAGGAAAGAGTTTTCCAACACATCGGTCATAATCCTTGAGCAAAACGAGAAGCCAGATATCGGGCTGACAAAGTAACAGGAACTGGAGGAGATAAACAGAGAAGGAACTTTTTTTGACATCTAACACACTAATGGGAACACTGAAATTGCTGAGATGTTAGGTGTGAGCTCAGTAAAAAGAGTATAAGATAAAATATGAGTCTTAGAGTGGGTACGAGAGAGCTGTTGATAGGCATAAATGACAGAAATACGAGACGGAGAAGATGAAACGGGAATATCGGTTAAGAAACAGGAGAAAGAATGTCAGAGAAAATATGAAGGAGAACTGTGAGAGAAAAAGTGAATATTTCGTTGATGACGAACCCAAGGTAAACTACCGTGCCATTGCCAAAGCACAACATGTATGGATGAAGGTTTTTGCCAGAGAACAACATGTTTGGATAAAGGTTTTTAGCAGATCTTCTTAATACGACTTTTCAACTTCTTTTGGTAAAAAAATATAATAACTGAAAAATTACCCCATGATTTTACCCAGCGGTTTTAGCTTATGAATTTTTGTATCCAATAATTTTATAGAAGCGCACACTGGGACAAGAATATGAGAGAGAAGATGAAATGAGATTCATGAGCTAAGGAAAGAGTTTCCCTACACATCGTTCCTCTAGCAAAATTAGGAGAAGCCAAATATCGGAATGACGAGGTAAAGGGAGCGAGCAGTCTCTCTTTTGCTCTAAAATCCGTGTTGAACGAAGCGAAAATAGCGAGCGTGAGTCGCGGCTTCGCCGCTAGCCGCTCGAAGATCTCGCTCACTCACGCTCGCTATTTTCGCTTCGTTCAACACGGATTTTAGAGCAAAAGAAAGACTGCTTGCAGTCTATGGTTTTCATGTCTCAGGGTGGCAAATGAAAGGCAGTAGTAGCTGATCTTTTTCCATGTGTACAGTTTGTAGCTGAGATGGTAGAGCTATGAACGTTGAATGAAAGGCTCACATTAATACCAGTACCACGTTACAAACAACTATGAAAAGCTGGCTAAAATAACTGTTGAGGGTAAGGGACTTTCTGTGGCTTTCTTAATAGCATAAAAAGCTAAATACCTTAATAGCTAAATAGCATACAATTCTAAAGAGCTGATACGAGAGAGCAGTTTACAGGCATACGTGACACAGAAATGTGTCTGACACAGGATGAAATGAAAATATCCGTTGAGAATAGCAGAAAGAGGTGAAGAAAGAATATGGAAAAGAATCGAAAATAATGTGAGAGAGGTATATTTAAGTATTGATGAGACATGATCATACAAACACGAGAGCAGTTCAAAACAAATGATCAGCAAAGGAGAGCCGAGAATGAGAATAACGCTGCCATAAGAGTGGATACGAGAGAGCTGTTGATAGGTATATGAGATAGAAATGCAAGCATGGAGAAGATGAAACGAGAATACCGGTGGAGAAAAAGAGTAAATACTTCGTTGATGACGAACACAATATGTGTGGATGAAGGTTTTAACAGAACTTCATAGGACAACTTTTTAAGACGTTCTTACGGTAAGAAATGTAATAACTAATAAATCAATGATTTTACCAATCGGTTTTGGCTGTTGAATTTTTTTTTCCAATTTAACATTTTATATTAACGTACAATGAGACAAGACAGGGATGCAAGAGAGAAGATGAAACGAGAATATCCGATGAGAATATAAAAGGTAACGTTGGGAGAGGATAAACTGAAGACTAACTGAAGGAATACGAGAGAGAGAGAGCAGTAAACAAATAAGATCAGAATATGATAGAGAATATGAAGTGAGAATATGACTGAGAATACAAATGTTAACATTATATAAACAGGATAAAAAAGTATCATTGGTTTTAGATTTCCATTAGTGCAAGTGTCTCGTCAGCCTTTCGGCCTTTCAGTTGAACATGCATGCCATTAAACAGCGATCACGACCCAGTCTTGTCTTGTCATTGCAGTGATTTTTATGACACCTGTGAACTGGAAAGTTAAAAATAGCAAATGGGCAGCGTCTCAACTGCTCACAGCAAGTAATAATAATAATAATAATAATAATAATAATAATAATAATAATAATAATAATCATCATCATCATCATCATCATCATCATCATCATCATCATCGGTTTAGATCCTGCGGCTTGGGGCGATAATTACAGATTTCATGAGCTAAGGAAAGAGTTTCCCAACAACAATGAGAGAAAAGGAGTGAATATTTCGTTGATGACTAACTCAAAGTGGTCTACCGTGCCATTGCCAAACCACATGTGCGGATAAAGGGTTTTGCCAGAGAACAACATGTATGGATAAAGGTTTTGCCAAAGCACATGTATGGATTAAGGTTTTTGCCAAAGCACATGTGTGGATAAAGGTTTTTGCCAAAGCACATGTATGGATAAAGCTTTTTGCCAGCGAACAACATGTATGGAGAAAGGTTTTTGCCAGAGAACAACATGTATGGTTAAAGGTTTTTGCAGAACTTCATAACCCGTTTTTTTAACTTCTTTTGGTAAGAAATATAAGAACTGAAAAATCACCCCATGATTTTACCCAGCGGTTTTAACTTATGAATTTTTGTATCCAATTTAAAATTTTATAGTAGCGCACACTGAGACAAGAATACGAGAGAGAAGATGAAATGAGAATATCCCTTGAGAATATCAAGAAAAAGGAATATAAGAGAGAATATAAAAGAAAATGTTATGTGAGAATATACTCAAGACTAAGAGGGGGCGAGAGAGAGAGAGCAAATGAAAATATAAGATCAGAATATGAGAGAGACTATGAAATGAGAATATGACTAAGAATACAAATACTATCCTTGTATAAACAGGTTAAAGAAGGACCATTTGTTTTAGATTTCCTTTGATGTGTGTCTTTTTCAGACTTTCAGTCTTTCAGTTGATCCTGATGGCTTAAAACGGCGCACACAACCTAATTGTAAAAAGTCGGGATTAGGGCTGTCTCCAGGGCTGATATCAGATAGATAAAGGCGAACAGGATTGTGAAAGATTATTGTCTCACGTACAAATTGATCTTCGTTGATGAAGGCCTTAAGTTCATCTGCCTTTTCTCTGCTGACCAGGCGTGCCCCGGAAAGTCTGTTCGCAGGCTATCATCTACTTTGCCACTACCACAGCACAACATGTGTAGAAGAAGATTTTAGCACAACTTTATAATACGACTTTTCAAGACGTTGTTATGGTAAGCAATATAATAACTCAAAAACCATTCCATGATTTTACCCAGTGGATTTAACTTGACTTTTTTTTATCCAAGAGCGTACTTAGACAGGAATACGAGAAGATGAGATGTTCATTGAGCTCCAAAAAAGAAAAAAACAAGAATATAACGGAGAATATTAAAGGGATGTGAAAAAAATGTATCAGACTAAGGCCTAGTTTATACGTCGCAGTATCGTCGAATTTAATTCAGACGAATTTAATTCAAGGTCAGTTAAGCAATTACAATGTAAATTTGACAATAGTGCGACGTTTAAATCGAATTAAATATGTCCGGTGAATTAAATTCGTCTTAGACGTTTTATCCGTCTGGGCAAGACGGATAAAATATCGATAGAGGGTCTCCAGTTTAAACGACGCACTAACGACGCGTCGAATTAAATGCATATATTATTTTAATGTATTACAATGTATCACTATGCATGAAAGGCAATTATCTCGATATAAGAACAGCTCTGACTGGTTCAAAGTACCTTCATTTGGTACCCAGGCAATCCCTTCCCGCTCACTAATTTTCTGGCGCAAATTCTCGAAAACCTGAGAACAAACCGAGCTGCAAACCGAGTCGAACTCAAAACAATACTGAAAATATGACATCATGCCAATAACCTGAGTTCACCTTCCAGCGTTCATTCTACTAGCAAAGAAATTGTGTAACTAAAATCGCTGATGTTCGGCGGACAGTTTGTTTACGCTGTTTTAATAATCATGGAAATAGAAGTCACAGAAGATAAGAAAAGCAATCAAGATTATCGCGAATAAACTGACATCGATCTAAGCATTGAAAGTTAAACGAAAACTAAGCGCCTTACAGAGGGAAAAGCGAATTTGATTTTCAAATTCTCTGTCCGTTAACCGTTTTTTGTGGTTTGACAAGCTTCAGTGACATTGGACATAGTTGTTTTTCAAAAGTTCAGAGAATTAAATTCGACGTCTATAACGGACTGTGACATAATGCCGACCTATAGACGAATATTAAATTCATCTGAATTAAATTCGACTTATAAACTAGGCCTAAGAGGGGACACGAGAGAGCAGTTGACTTATAAGATCAAAATTTGAGAGAGAATATGAAATGAGGATATGACAGACGTTGACTGAAGCCCCATTTACACGACAGAAAATTTTTGGCACGGCTCGGGTAAAAATGGTACGCGTACCGAAAAAAATAGTTCGGCACGGATAAATTTTGTCGTGTAAACGACTTTGCCTCACCCGTGCCGAACCAAAATTTTACCCGTGCTCGGACCTAGTCGCGAGGTAGTCCGAGCACGGATAAAATTGGTACGCGTTCCTGAAAATCTAACCCGGCTCGAATAATATGTGTAGTGTAAACGATTAACCGTGCCGAACCAACTTTTTTCTGATGAGCCTTCGTGCCTTTGGTCAGCACTATTTGTGGGAGCATGTGCAGAGCTACTGCTTGCCTTCAACTCAAAATGGCGGCAAATAGGGGAAAGTCTCCAAGGAAATCGCGGGGACAATCATGGAAAGACCAAGATGTAAAGGAGTTAATTCAAATAATGCAAGAGGAGACAATTATTTTTAGTCTCGACAATGCGAAATCACCAAAGGAGAAAAGAGCCGCGTACAAAAGTGTTCAAGTGCAGCTTCAAAACAGAGGTAAGCTGAAACTATGCGAAATGTTTTCAACGTCAATTGAGCTCGAGATTAGCGATTTCCTCGAAGTAGTATTGAAGAATACCACTTGTATCGCGCTGGAAACAATAGTATTTACATTTTGGTTGTTTTATCTGTTTACATACTGCTTTTTTATTATAGGGATAGAGTACAATTTAGATAGCATTATTAACAAATGGAAAAAGCTTAAACAGCAATATAAAGAGCACCTTGACAAACAAAAAAAAAGTGGCACTGAACGTCGGAAAAAATGGAAGTTTTTTGATGAAATGGATCAAATATGTGGTCACAGGGATACATCTTCACCTGCATGTCTAATTGATTCAAGTTTACCTCATGAAAATGCAGGTCTGGTATTTTTTATTATTTGTGGGGTGGTAGGGGCCTGTACGTCTATCAAATTTACATGTTCTATGTAATACCTAGAAACCAAAGCTTAAAAGTCATTTTCTTTTCTTTGGCACCCAGTTACTAGTCAGTACAAATTTGGGTGATTCCCTTAGTAGTGTGATAGTGACAAAAGCAGAAGCACTGTATCATATCATGTAATCATGGAAAGTTATAACAGATGCAACTGAGAAACCATTAAAAATTTGGTTTGTTGTTTTTCTCCTGTTTACTATTTTAGAGTAATTATTTCTTTCCCTTTTTTAAGATTTGGAAAGTGGAACAGATGACGATGAGAATGATACCACTGTTGAAAC
This sequence comes from Siderastrea radians, assembly GCA_964017195.1. Lineage (NCBI taxonomy): Eukaryota > Metazoa > Cnidaria > Anthozoa > Scleractinia > Rhizangiidae > Siderastrea > Siderastrea radians. The sequence continues at coordinate 2,831,392 of OZ024893.1, read as the reverse complement.
TGGTGATGACGTGAGAGTTCATGATGAGGAGTTAAGCAGCAATACAAATGAAGAAGTTGGTGAGGGATGTAGTCAGATTGCTAAACGCAAACTGGAGCTGGAAGTGGAGGAAGTGAAACCTGATATTAAGAAAAGCAAGGTTGCCAAGAAAGGAAAAGGAAGGAAGACCAAGCTTGAGCAATCAATTTCTATGTTAAGCGACAGCTTTAAAGATGCTGCAGAACAGGAGATGGAAATGCTGGCAAAGTTGGGACAAATAAGACACAAAGAAATGCTGGAGCATGAAATACGAATGAAAGAATTGGATAATGTACGCCGAAGAGAGGAACGACAACATGAACTGTTGTTGCTCAATATTTTAAGCAGCAACAGAAATCCATATCCACCCCAAAGGATGGATTTCTATCAAGGAAGCAACAGTGGAAGCGAAAGCAGTTATTTTGAATTGTAATGTTTAAGGGCATGTTGTTGATAAGAATGTTTTTGTAAGTGCTGGCATGTTGTTGATATGAACTCTTAGGCTGGTTCACACATGAAAGACAAGGGCATTCGCAAACTCAATCGAAACCATAATCTTGCACCAGGAAATGTGAGAGTGTACCAAGGTAAAATGAGCACAAGCATAAGCACAAGGAAAGGGCAAAATGTTTCTTTTGCTTGTGCTTGTGCTTATGCTTATTTCTCTTGTGTCATGCTTATTCTGCCTTTTGAAACAGGCATGGAATGAGCACTGCGCTTGCTGATGTTGACTTGTGCTTGTGCTTATCACAAGTTTGAATATCCTTGTGGTTATGCTTGTGCCAATGCTTGTGCTTATCTCATAAGTGTGAACTAGCCTTAAATGCTTGCATGTTGTTGCGATCAACCCTTCAATGTTGGCATGTTGTTATATAAACTGTAACACCTTATTAGTTGCAGGCATGTTGTTGATACAAACAGATAAACCTCACTTGTCAATGGTGGCATGTTGTTGTATGAAGGGATAAACCTCACTTGTCAATGGTGGCATGTTGTTGCATGAAGGGATAAACCTCACTTGTCAATGGTGGCATGTTGTTGTATGAAGGGGTAAACCTCACTTGTCAAAGGTGGCATGTTGTTGTATGAAGGGCCAAACCTTATTTGTTAAAGGTGGCATTTTCTTATATAAACTGAACCATGTTTTAATATTTACTGACAAACTCAGTTGTCAAAGCTGGCATGTACCAAACTGTTATGAACTGTAACACCCTAGTTGCTGGCATGCTGTTGTTATGAACTGTAAAACTTTACTTGTCAAAGCTGACATGTGATTATGAAATATAGCACCATAGGTGCTGGTATGTTGTTGTTATGAACTGTGAAACCTTAGTTGCTGGTATGTTGTTGATATGAACTATACAACCTTAGTTGCTGGCATCTTGACATGAACTATCAAAGCTGGCATGTTTTTTATTAGAATTTTAATGCTGGCATGTTATTGATATAAACTGAAAAACCTTGGTTTTCAAAACTGGAATGATGTGGATGTGAATTTCGTTCACAATTTAAATTTTTCTGCTCAACCAAAATATACCGGTAAATCAGTAGTATCAACCTCTAAATTTGAACTGTAAAAAGTTGTTGTTTAAGCTGGTACATAGCTGGTATGAGTTTCTTGTAATCAGTTTTATGTACAAATTTTTTTTTAGCCAAATTAGAAGTGAATAGTTAAAACAGGTATTTTGAACTGCAAAGACATTTTTTTCAAAGCTTGCATGTTGCTAAAACAAATTTATTATATTGTTTATTTTTTAATGATAACACTTAAGAATAAAGTTGCTGTTGTACATTTACGTCGACAATAGTGTTTTCATCCTGACTTCTATTGGTTAACTTAATTATAATCTTCTTTACATGTCATGGTGCAACCCAACAGCATTTTGCAATGTAATTTCAAATACAATCCTTTTTGCAGTATATAAAACCAAAATATTTCTTCCTTCACAACTTAACACCAACTTCAGTCTGCTGCGACCAATACCTCTGCTTGTGGTAACATACTTGACCTTGTGGTTTCCCTTCAACGTAATTGCTTTCATTCCGATCATTTTCCAGTAACATTTACTATTAATGCCATTTCAAGTAGATGACAAAATATAAAATTTAACACAAACTCTCAACTTGTAATTTTTTCTTTTTACATTTGATATGAAAGTCTTATGTACACATATACTCTTTCTTAAAAGTGACGTTGTCATAATTTTATGAGTGCAGATTCTTGGCAGCCATGGGAAAACAAATTAGTCTATTCACAGCCACTTCCAATGTGCCGACCTTCTGGTGTCCTGAAATATAAGTGCAAGAGCATCTCGAATGTTGGCGGCATCTCTCTCAGTCTGTCTTTCGTGAATTCCTAATGGGATGTCTTCAGGCTGCTCAACAGCATTCTGTATATCCTCAAGCCATTCTTCTAAAAAGGCATCCTTCCTTAATTCGCAGATGTTATGGAGTATGCACGAAGCAGCCACAACGTAGCATGTGGATTCAACAGACATATCAACACGCTTAAGAACACGTTGGAAACGTCCTTTCCATCTACCAAAGGTATCCTCAGCAGTCATACGAGCTCTGCTGAGACAATAGTTGAAGTGTCTTTGCCAGCTAGGTGTGTTTTGGTTTTCTGGATAACCTTTCATTAGCCAGTCCAAGAGAGGGTAGGCTGGGTCGCCAAGAATTAAAGGAGCAATATCAACACCGAGTACTGTTTCTTTGATGTTAGGATCAAAAAGATGCCCTTTGCATCCACGATCATAAAGTTTTGAGTTAGACAGCACTCTGGCATCGTGAACGCTGCCTGGCCAACCAATGACGACATCTCGAAATAGGTACTTTGAGTCCACCAGAGCCTGCATCACTATACTATGATAGGATTTCCTGTTTATATAATCAGTACGGTTTTCCAGAGGAGCTTGTATGGGAATATGGGTACCATCGATAGCACCTGCACATGCAGGAAATCCCCATTTCTCTTTGTAAATCCTCATGACTTCACTCAGATCGTCCCCCTTTGGTACTGTAAGGAAACCTTTTCCTAGTTTTTTTGTTATAGCTTTACAAACGTCTTTTATACAAAGACAAACAAACGACTTTGAAACACCAAACAAGTTAGCTATTGTTCTGTATTCCGCAGTGGAACTCATGTAATAGAGGGTTATTGCTGTCCTCTTTCTTGGGGAGACGGCTTTACGCATTGCAGTATTCTTACGAACAATTTCGGCTTCAATCTCTGAGAGTAGTAAAGTGCGCTCACTAGGGGTGGTTTGCCTCGTTTTGATGTTGAGGGGGGTTGCTAGGGTGGTTGCTAAGGAAAGGAAAAACCGCAGACCATAGGGGGTGTGACGTCATAGAGGGGGATTGGGGCCAGGGCAGGGGACGCGGGGATCCCCTGGTGAATGGTAGGTGAAATAACCGAAGTCATGCGCATGCGTCCATGTTTTTATGGTACCACAAGGTCAGGATGGTCTTTCTCTTATTATAGGTAAATGGTTTTGCTCGTAGTAGTACAGGGCGGCGGTATGGCACTTTGTATCGAAAAGGCCTACCCCCCAATTTTTTAAACCAATGAGAGACTCGTGCCATTCCTTTTTATCATGTGATCCCGGTCAAAGGAATAGACCAATGAGCGTTGGGGTCAAAGGTCATTCAAGATGGCGGCTGATGGTGGGAGTGTGTTTTGGGTGGGGACACCGCTGACCCAAGTGGGGAAAGGGATCGCGGGCTCATTCAAGATGGCGTCTGATGGTGGGAGTGTGATTTTTGGGGGAGAACCGCTGACCCAAGTGGGAAAAAATCGCGGGCGCAGTACAACAGAAAAGAAGAGACTGGAATGATTTGGGCAATGTGGTTTTTAATGACAATCATCTGACAAGGGATCGGAGGTGGTCTGACAGAGACCACAACAATGTTCGTCGGGTGGGATGACACACCCTGCGTCTATACAACGTTGACAGGTGACACTGCCCCAAGTGCTATCCCAAGGGGTTGGTTTCCAAGTGGTATCGGTATCAACGGGTAAGACTTGTTGACAAATCTTGCAGGGATCTCGAATATCGTCTCGCTCACACCAATGGAAAGAAGGGAAGTTGGGTTCGACGTCCTGCTCTTTTTTCTGGGGAAGATTGTGTTCGAGTCCTTGAAACCATCGATCGAGTGTGCGTTGTTTGACTTGAAGGTCTTGATTTTGTTCTTGGTAATCGCCCGGGTAATAACAGCCGGCATGAAAATGTCCTTTGCACCAGGCTCACCATCTTAGATTTTCGACGCCATCTTGGACGCCATTTTGGAGGAGAAACAACTCCCGATTTAAGGCTAATTTGGACCCTATACTACTACTTGAAAAGACGCATGCGCATGGTTATTTCACCTACCAGCAGACCAGGAGGATCGTGGGCTCCGATCAGAAAAGAGAGGACATTTCGTGACGCTTACATGACGTAGGTAAATAGGCCTCTGGCTAGGGTGGGAAACCGCTGACCAGGGATGAAAAAGGATCGCGGGCTCATTCAAGATGGGGGATGGAGGTGATGTGATTTTTGTTGGGAAACCGCTGACCCTTGTTGGAAAGGATCGCGGGCTCAGATCAGAAAAGAGAGGACAATGACAGGGAATACATAGGGTAATACATAGGGAATACATAGGGATAAAGGGATCGCGGGCTCCGATCAGAAAAGAGAGGACATTTCGTGACGCTTACATGACGTAGGTAAATAGCCCTCTGGCTAGGGTGGGAAACCGCTGACCAGTCTGGGGAAAGGATCGCGGGCTCAGATCAGATAAAAAAAGACGCCATGTTGAAATCAAGGACTTTTTAATCCTTTTCCTTGGGTGTGGTCACACGCGCATCAACAGGGTGAAGGTGTGTCTTGGCAGGCGGCTCGATATCCGTAAGGGTAGGTTTGAAAGGTGGCAGGATCAAGGACTCTCTTGTCGTACACCAACTGGTAACGCTTGTAATCCGGAAAGGTGTAGAGTTGGTAGTGTTTGGGATAGCGCACAATCTGATGCGTTTTGGTGACTAGAGTTTGACGCGGTTTCTTTTTAGGGTTTTGGATTTCGTCCAGGACGTTTTGACGCATCACGTTGAAATTTAATTGGGTTTTGCCTTCCCAGTTGAGGCGAAAACCCCTCACTTTGCATTCCACTTTGCCTTTCTTTGTGACATAGCCATAATTCTTGGGACCACCTGACACGAATTCTTCAATGTAGTCGTCGGCGTCTAATTCAGAGGTGAACTCGCCGAGGTAATCCCCCAAGACTGGGTTGGATTGACCCTCGTCTTCCAGATAAACCACGGAGTCGGTGTCATAGTACAAGACCCGTTCCCCCAATTGTTCCAACGCAGCATAGAGACGGAGTCGAGCCCAACAGGTAGTGAAAGAAGCCACAAAGATGTTCAGGTTTGGGGAGACGGGGATGTCTTCCTCTTGGTACTGGTAGAGTACCTCTACCATTTGGTCATTCATCACGGAGACCTGACGTACGTCCAAGGTGGAGGTATCTAGGAAACTGTGAAAGGCTTTGGGATCATCAAATTCTTGGACTTGGGTCTTGTTGAGCCGTTGTCCAAACTTGCCCCACATGGAGTTGAGCATCATTTTGGCTAAGGTCCGGAGACCAGGATTCTTCTCGATCTTGTTGTAGTCCAACCGGATGCCTTCATGTTCGAAGTACTCTTGGATGTATTGTAGTCGCTTGGTTTCGTCGTCTCCGACCCACGATGGCCACCCACTAGCTTCTTGCTTGATTTTCAACCAAGTGTTGACGTAGTCTCGGAACAGTCCTTCACAGGTCTCGCGAAAATGCCAGACTTCGTTGATGTATTGGACTTGGTATCCTAAGTCCACCGCTTTAGACAATTCCGGGCTGCACCATGTCCCGGTCAGGATGCGTTGTTCGTCGGTGTGGTCGCACTGAGCGGATCTCTCCAGAAGAGGTTTTGCCATTTCTTCTTTGACACAGGTGGCACAGAGGGGAAACGTGAGTTTGCTCTCATGGCGGTAAGGCAGTACGGGATGGTACAAGGCACGTGGAGGGAGGACTTTGCATTGGATGAGACCAAAGTACTGTTGGATGTCGTTGTGACCCGGTTGGGAAATGAATTCAGGATGACCTTTGGGGTACACACAGGTTTTGTTGACCCAAGGGTACAAGGAGGTGACATCAATGTAATGGATCTTTTGGCTGGGAGTGACATGGTGGTACAACTTGACAGCATTGGTACGACCTCCACAGAAAGCGTCACGAGGGTTGAGGGGGTCGTTGAAGTCCAGGTTGTCGACGAAGGATTGGATCTCTGGGTTGGTTTCTTTGAGACGTTTCCATTCGCACCCCCATATTTGGACCACAGTGTACCCTTGTTCTCTAAGCTGTTGGACCTTGTGTTGCGAGGTTTCGTAGACATCTTGCATGGTTCGATCATAGTGACGCACATGTTTTTCGTGGCGGTTTGGATAGCAGGTGGGACATCCATGGGTGAAACAACCTTGAAATTCGTACACGGTCTGGGTGTCGTGGCAGTAACCATCCACGAACCCCACGGCTGGGATGCGAACCTCACCGGCATTGCCCGCGTGTTGAATGTCCTGGGGCTGTTGTTGAGCACACCAGGTGAGCCATTGGATGGCCACGTTGGAATGGTTTATACGGTTCTTCCAACCACGGACGGGTTCACTTGCAATGCTGTTGGGGATCATCCGGTTCATGCGTAGATCCCGGTTGCAGGCGGAAGCAATGGTGATTTGATCGAAGGGGTTGAAACCCGCTTGAGCTTCAAACAATCGTTTGAAGGTGAGACATCCTTGTTTCAAGAGACGCACATCTGATTCACAGTACGCGACCAATTCTTTCTGGAAATCAAAGACCACCTCCTTATCGCGTTGCTCTTGATGCCACTTTTCCAAGGCTTGCTTGCCTTCGGGAGACATGGTTTCAGGCATGTAGTAATCGAGGGCTGGGACGATGCCCACGTAGTTTTGATGCTCGGGGAGGTTGAACTTGTGTGGGAAGTAACCTTTTTTCAATTCTGTCAATCCAAAGGTTTTGGGAAAGGCCGACAAAGGCATCTGGAAGAAACTGAGAGAATCGATGAAACGGATACGATCGTGTTGGACTTGTAAGAGTTTACATCCGTTCCGGAGCTGTTCAACGATCCGGTTGTCACTATGGTATTGATGAACCACAAAGTACCCATCGTACCCTTGGAAATTATGAGCCAGCACATGAACTTGTCGGGTGTCGTTCAACGTGAGCGTATCCAACCATTCGAGAAAATCTCTGGTACAATATTCGCCTGGGAAATGCACGGGGTCGTCGTCGTCTTCGGTTTCGGCCACGATGAGATTAGCGATGTGTTGTTCGTGGGGTTGCATGGCTTCAATATCAAAAAACACGTGCAAGGGTGGCAGGTCGTCCACATCGTCTTCTTGCTCCTCCTTCTCCGGTGCATGGGGGGTTTGAAGTCCCGCAGCCGCGGCCCCTCGTTTGGCGCGAGGACCCCCTTGACGTTTCTTCTTTCTCTTCTTTTTCTCTTCTTGAGGCTTTGGGGCTCGTTGAATAAAACATAGATGAGTCTGGGCGTCCACGTACTCATGGCAGGAAGGACAATCTATGTGCCAGCATTGATGCCTTTGAATTCTTTCTACCCCTACCTCCTGCTTTCGGCAGGAGGGGCATCGCCTGCGAAGAAAGCACACGGTGGACTGTGGGTTGGTGGTAGGTTTGCCCGCCTGGTCAACAGCCAGATGTGTTTGGAAACAAGTGTCTCCGAAAAAGTCGCGATGACAAGTGTGGCAACGTTGGGTCGCTTTGAGGCCTCTTGGGTAAGCTGCCTGGAAATCGGGGCACTCTTTTTGACGACAGGCTCCGCAAAGTCGTTTTTTGTTGCATCGATGAAGACCTTCGTGGTCATAGGGTTTCCAACAGTGAGCACATACATAACTGGACCCGAAAAACCCTGGCAAACGGGTAATGACATCATAATGGCCTTGGTGGTGCAACAGGATCAATGGTTTGTCTTGGGTGCCTCCAAAGGTGGTGATATGGAACGAGCGATGGGCGTCTACCAGAATGATCTGGTAATTGGCAAGGGACGGGGCGGCACTGAAGGCCGTCAAGGCATCGTAGCTGCAAGGACCCAAGGGCACCTTGGCTTCGTGATGGAGCAACAGAGCCAATTCTTTTTGGATTTTCCTACCGTGTCGAATCGATTCCCATTTCGGGTGTTGGTCCAGGCGAGCTTTAGCAGTGAATTGAACGAATTGAAACGAATTGAAACGAATCGTCCATTTCAAATTGTTCATTGCTGTTGAGGGCTTGGGCCAACCGATCGAAGAGGGCATCCAAAGTCGATCTTGATCGTGCAGGTTGGGAGTAGTGGTTAACACTTGATCCACCGCTCGACGTAAACCATCTTGAAGTGCTTGAGTAATGTTTTCATCTGGAATTAAGTTCCCCCTTTGGCGTAAACGGGTATTGAAATGACGTTCACGAACACCCAGACGGCTACTCTTACGATCGACATAATTGTCCAACTCAAACTCGAAGGCGCCCTCCGCACCATCCAAGGCACCACCACTTTGCTGAAGGAGGTTTGTTTGAAACGCGTGTTGGCGTTCCAAATGATCGACGAGGTTGTTACAGAGGTCATCCTCCTCGCTGTCTCCCATCTCGTCCGGGCATACCAAATCAGAGGTCGTCTCTTCTTCCTCAGCATCGGATGTTTGTAGGCCAAGCAAAGCCAATTGGTCTTGTACGGAAAGGCCACTTGGCCCCGCTTCGTCTTCGTCTTGGCGAGAGGTCATGATCAAATGAACCAGCTACAGGTCAGTGCCCGTTTTTTATAGAGAAATAAAGGTCACGTGGGAGAAGGGCATGAACCAATCACCAAGCAAGGCACCAAGTTAGTCCCATCAGGCCTCGCGGGGAACGAATGAGACACTATAAAAGAGATCGAACCTCGGGGTGGATCCTCTCAACATGGCCTCTTGTCTAGACGAATTATTGGAAGAATTTGAGGCATTCCAAGTGGACGAAATTTTATCTGAAGTGAAGAAGGAGTGGGTGCTCGACCAGGGGGTCACACAGTTTGGAGAAGAATTAGAGGAGAGAGCACGGTTGAAACAGGCAGCCCAGGCAGCACGAGCCGCCTATGTGAAGCAACATTGGACCCCGGGCCATTACCCACAGCTGACCACAGGGTGGTTTATTGAGGGCCTGGATTTTTGTTGCGACTACTGGCGGTACGAGTTCAAGCGCCCTCCAGCACCGCCGCCCTCTCCCGATGCCTCCCAAAAAAAAAAAAAAAAAAAAAAAAAAAAAAACAGACCTGCCGCTGCACCTGCCACGGCACGAAACGCCGCCCCACGACAGACCAAGAAAACGACAACGACTTTGAGGAATTGACGGAGCTCAGGGCCAAAGAAGAGCGACGACGGGCGCAGCCACGGGCTTCCAGAGCCAGGTACCCTTGTGACAGAACGTTTGCATAGGAATGAAAGGATTGGAGGAAAAAAAAAAGAGACAGTGATTGACATTTTCATTTGTTTTTATTTTTTACTCAACATGGTATGGTGTGTCATTAAATTTTACAATTTTAAACGTTTCTTGGCTTGCATGATTTTTTTGACGACCCGTTCCGTCTTGGTTTTCTTGCCGGGTAATCGATCAATGGCTTGGATCATCTTGGTATCGGCTTTCCATTTGTCTTGCAAATTCTTGGCACGGCTGTAATCAATGTCGTGTTGCTTAGCAATCTGGTCCAAGCGATTGATGCCGGGATCCCCACGTTTCAGACGTTTGGCCAAATGGGTGCCAGGACCCATGTACTGATAGCCAGGCCAATGAAATTCTTTCCCGGTTTTAGCAATCCATTTTTGGACATCCAAGGCCCCTCCTCGTTGGGTGCGTTTCCGCTTGATACCCCTTCTCCTCTGGGTGGGCATCTTTTTTAGTCACTGTCGTCGTAATCCAATCGACGTCGTAACTTTTTACCTTGGGCCCAATCTTCCCAACCCGGTAAGGGTTTCAATCGTTCCACTTCTCGTGCGGGTGCTTTGCCTTTGCGACTCTCGGCTAACTTTTTTTCCAAGGTCTTGCGCTGTTCTCGAATGGCTTCTAAACGCGACCGGGTATCCCCTCGACTGGTGGATGGGCTCCCTTTCTTGACAATGGGAATTTTACTGGTGGTGGCTGCTCCTTTGCCTTTCTTGGTTGCGGGGGTAATGGGTGGTTTGGGGGTCGACGGGCTGCCTTTTATCATGCGCTTCAACCATTGTTCCACGGGTCCCGTCACCAAATCCCCGGCTTCTTCCTCGCCTTCTTCGCCTGGTGGGCCACCCGGCGCCCCTACACCCACGCCTCCAGGAAATTGACGGATCCGTTTGGTTAACTTGGTTAATTCTTGACTCAACGGTTTAGTTTGGGCATTGACCAGGGCTGGAGGCAATTGGGGATTGGCTAACAACACATGTTTTTTGGCAGCGAGCGTCGCGGCTTTGTTCAACAAAGCATTTTCGGTCAGTTCTCCTTTGTAATATTGAATGAGTTGTTCCAAGTCCTTTTGGGGAATCATGTAGACCTCGTCCATCGTTGACTACAGTCGGGACAAAGTTCCCCGTCTTCCACAACACGACAGTTCTCACAAAGACGGGCCTTTAAGATGTGTTGGTACTCTCGATACAACAGGTGATATTTATGCTTCCAATAAGAACACTCGTCTTTCCACTTGTCGGTGGCCCGATTGGCCTCTTGTAACAGGGTGATCCACGTAGCCAGGGTTAACGGGTCGGTCGAGCACATTGACATAACACCTCGTGAAGTCCTTGAAACAATCCGCGTCCTTTTTGTTGGACCAACCACTGACGACGTTTTTTGACGGAATGTTGACGACGTCCCAAATCACGTAGCACCTTTTTATAGGGTTGAAGTTTAGCTAGGATGGGTGGGGTGACGGGAATCTTGTTTTTTAAGAAGTTCAAGACCAGTTCACTCACAGCATTGATTTGATCGGCATTGGCATGTTGTAACAACTCTTGACGTTTGGAGCCATTGGCTTCTTGTAACATGGACCGTAAAAACGGCAATTGACGTCGAAGACGTTGCATCTTTTACCGATGGCGACGACGATAGCGTTGGTTGGCTTTTTGAATGGTGCGTTTTATACGTTTATCCGTTTCCAAGGCCACGGCTTTTCCCAATCCCGCCATGGCGGGGACCAATAGATTTAAAAAACCGCCTCGTTGACGACGTCGTCGTCTCCTCCTCAAGGATACCATGAGTGCGACAAGACACGTTGAAGGGCTTTGTTTTGTTTGATGAGGTCTTGCGTCTCTTTATAGCCTTGACGGGTATTGCGTTTTAAATCGGACCACCAACCCCCACCTCGTTGTCGTGTTCTTCTTTTTCTTCGTCGTCGTCGTCGTCGTCGTCGTTGGACGGCCATGGTTCTAAGAGTGTAGGACTGGGAGGGAGCGGCTTTTTATCTGTCCAATACCCTTTGGGTCTCAAGGGACGAGGACATCCGTCCACATAGCATTGGGCTTCCACGGGTTGGTAGACAAAATGACCATGGTACTCTTGGACGCACCGTTTGGGTAAGGGAGGGGTGAAATCCACAATGGTATCATCCAACGTTTGCATCTTGATCAAAAATCCTTCCAGATCCTCCAAGGGAACCCCACGCACATAGGTTTTCAATTCGGTCAAGGCTTTGGCATACGTGGTAAACGCAAACCGACTCATGGTCACTTTAAACCGGTATTGTTTAAAATCGTTCCATCCTTTGACCACCGTACCCACGGCCGCCAAACACGCCACCAACGTAATGTTTTCCAAGAGGGGTCCGGCAATCATGCCCGCTGCCATCAGGAGTAAGGCCAAGCCATTGAACAAGGCGTTGACAAACTTGAAATGATTCAGCATTTTCCGATAACACCACCACTGTTTGTGGTAAAAGGCATACAAGGAATCCATGCGTTGCAAAAGTTCCGGTTTGAATTTTTCACCGTGGCTTCTGGACAACGGTCCATTCAGCAAGGATACCACGGTTTTTCTTTTACTTGACATCCTGATCACTGCGACGTTTTTTGATACGTGCGCGTCCATCCCTCGTCTTTTAAGACGTGGCTCAACAAACGTTGTTGATCGGACGAGGCCGGGTGCAAATCCAACACCAAATACCCATAAGGGCGTGCAGTGGCGTGATGAAACGTCTCCAAGGTGTCTTTCCAGGTGACAGGAAACGATTGCAGCATCACGTTGCGTACCCCTAATTGATCCCGGGGATTCTTGAACGCCACAATGTAATGAGCATTGCGGGAAATACTTTTGGCATAGCGACCCACGGGAAACATGTCTTGACACAAGTACAACACCGTCACCCCTTGATGATGTGAATGTTTGGTGAATAAATCCAACACGCGTTTATCGTGACTCCCTTCATCCATTAAATCATCCAAGACCAGGACCCCCTGTCCTTGAGGAAACCATTGCACCAAGGCGTCATGATCGGGAATCCCTTCGTGAAACAGCACCCCTTGATCTTGCATGCCTCGAAATCGATCTTGCCAGGCCCCATAACAATAATGCACTTGAGTCGGCGGGGTGTCAAACAAATCCGGGTTCTCTAACAAGAGTTTTTCCGTAAACACGGTTTTCCCACATCCCGACGGTCCCACCACCAAGATAGAGGAGGGGGTATGAAAACGAAACGGTTTCGCCGTTTGCATGATGATGATACTACCCAGGGGAAAAAAAAGGCACCTTTTTATTGGAGTCGGTGGGACTCGAACCCACGCACAATCCCCCACACCTGTTTTTTAGGGGATCCAAAGGCTCTACCAACTGAGCTACAACTCCGACACCGTTTTTCCAACGAACTTTTTTATTTAACCATTACATTGATGATACGGATGACAACAAAGTTGATACCATCTGGCTTCTTGACCTACAATGAGTTGCTGAAGGCGTTGACCGGCTTGATGGTCATTGCTTACATAATCATGATCGGAAAACTCATTTAAAAATTCTTGCAAGGTCCGGCCACGGGCTTTGGCTTTCAAGTACAACAACGCATAATCGCCACAGGACTTGCTTGAGATGGCTTGGAGGGACTTGCCATTGGTCACCACATACTTCCAATGTTGAACAATCCACGCTCGTAACGGGGCAGCTTGCACGTACGTGTCCAATGGCAAGGCATAACTGTCGAGGACTTCACACACGTTTCCCTCGGTCCACACCGCCAACCAATGTTGTCCGGGTTGATCGTGCGGGTCGGTGTTGACAATGTACCCTTGCGGAGTGGTCTTGACAGGACGCTTGGGTAATCGATCACAGGCCACCGTCCCGTAAAACATCGGTTTCAATTGGGGGTCGTCACGGGCTAAATAATCCAACTGCACATTATTCAAGGCCACGTGTTCCATCTTTTCTTTCTTTAGTGCTGGTAAATGTTGTACAACACGGCTCCGTTGCGGTCAATCTCCAGCAAGTTCTCAAATTCCCCATACACGAGCACGGTTATATTGGTAGTGGGCGCGGCTCCAAATTCCAAGCTGAGTTGTAAATCGCCTGTTTGCTTGGGGTTGAGGGTTTGACTGTCAGCACATCCATTGGCCACATTGTCATACATGTACAAGGTACAATTTTTAGCTTGGCCCCAATCTTCTAGTTCCACCATATTGCCTTTCTTTTTACACCAGGCGCCACTGGCTTGCAGAAAACGGAAGTAGCCTAGATTATCTCGGGTGCCATTGTCATGCACCAACTGCAGGGTTTCATAAGGGTATTCTTCTCCTTTGACAATCTGTTTCATGGAGGTCAGCCCAAATTTCTGGAAGCAGAAGGGATCTCGGGTCACATCGCCATTGAAGGCGCGGCTGTCCACTAACCCCACAATCAATCGGTCAGGCACTCTGTTTTGAAACAGGTTGGGGATATCAAAGCGGACCAGGTTGCCTTGCATGCTAAAGGTCCGGATTTCACTTCGGACGGTGGGGTAGGCAGCCACTTCGCCTTCATTGTGTCTTTTTTCAGACAAACTCTGGTAGATGGCGTCATTCAAACGCAGTTGACAGAGATGAAACCGTAGTTTGACATCGCCTTCCATCAATCGGCCGGCTAGAGCCACGCCATTCAAAAACAGGTTCGGACCATTGAAATGAAATTTCATCTTGATTTCGATGCCAGGCACCAACAGTTTGCCGGTGTGAAACACTTCCAAGTGCGGGGTAAACACCAGACTGTGGGTGACACCTCCAGCATACTTGGCGGTTTCGGCTACCATGGCAGCCAAAGCTCCTTTGTGATTGGCACTGAGATTCCTGTAGTCTGCATGCGGTCCAGCACTGTTGGTATTGTTGTCGGTCCATTGGGGTGGGGAATCCACTTGATTGTACCAGCCTTGGGGTCCCAACACGGTCTTGCCATCTTCTCGGTCATAATTCAGCAAGGTTTCCAGGTAAGCTTTGTAATGATAGGTGTCGGATTGAGGACTGATCAACGTGCCATTCAACTGCAAGTCAATTTGTTTGATGATAGAATGGGCCAGATTGTTGACGGGCCACAATTTTTCATTGGCCACCAAGTTCCCGTTGTCATCCTTTTTCAATCTCAATTCCATGGTAAAGTAACTGCGTCCCAAATCCACAAAATCGTCCAAGCCTGGCACAATGAATTCCATGGGATTGATGCCCGTGGTGGTGGGTTGAATGGTGACCATGCGATAGGCATTGATGCTAATGTCGGTCGGCGGCACATTGAAAATCCGTAACGCCGGGTTGATTGTCCCTTCGGAACGTGGATGAGCCGGTGGGGTTTGCGTACTCACGTCAGGCATGTTTAACGTCGTCGTCGTCGTCGAGTGGTGGCACCCCGTCGTCGTGAGGGGTTTTTATAGCGTCGTGCTAAGCGTTGTCTCAAATCAAACCCGGGCACTCTCATCACCTCGGGACTCAACCAGCCTCCCCGTTGTCGTCGCATGAGTTTCCAAAAAGGATACAGTCCTCCCCATTGAGACAAACCCCGATCACTACGGATCCGTCGAGGTCGCGAAGGCACGGGCTCCATGTTCACACTCCAAAAATATCCCGCGCTCGTTTCACTTGTTTGGGAAACAAAGCACTGGCTACCCGCACGGCTTCTTTCACGTTCTTCTGATTCAACGCTTTCTTGACTTGTTTGGTGATTTCTTTTTTAAGGACGTCTTCGGCTTTGCGTTTAACACCTCGTGTCAAACCCGTTTCCAAGCCTCTCTTGATATTACTAGGCAATTTCAAAGGATTTCGCGTGCTTTTAAGGCCTTGGAACCCCCCACGCAAGAGATCCGTCACCAATCCTTTGCCTTGTTGATCATACCACTCGTCGGTCCGAAATCGTGTCAAACTTCCCCCACGCATCGTACTCTTCACGCTTTACCAAGGATCACGTTTGGTTGGTGTCACAGCACTCGTCTCTTTTTATACCGTCATCGTCGTTTTTTCCGAAAAGCGGCTTCCAACCCTTTTTTAGCCCCGTAACTCGCAGCACCCCCCGCGGCACCCAACGCCACGGCTTTTCCTCCAGCGATCAAGGCAGGAATGAGAGCGGCCAGTGGGAATAAACCCCCTCGTTGCCTTCTTCTTCGTCTCGTTCGACGCACTCTTGTCTTTGGCATGTTTGTTTGTTTGTTTTTCACAACCCTTGTTTTCTTTTTATACTCACATGAGGTTGCACGTAAACGATTCCCCCGCATAGCGTTTTCGTTTCCCACTTTTGATCTCTGCCATGCGTTTCAAATGCGCTTTTCTGGCATTCTTTTTAGCCAACTTTTCTATCCCTTTGGTGATGGACCATGCAGTTTTAGGAATCCCGGCAATCACTGCGTTGATCCCTTCCCCTGCTTGGGGACGCTGTCGTCGTCGTCGTCGTCGTCGTCGTCGTTTCGGAGGCATGATTGACTTGGGGTCCCTTCTCGTCTCTCTTTTTTATGCCTTTTTGAAGTGCAACGTGACAATGGTATGGCCGTCGCCAAACTTGACCAAGTCGCCTCCCCTACCAATCGTTTCGGCCACTTGAACGTGAACGATTTCCACCACCTCGTTACGAAGAGCCATGTATTGAATGTGCAACGGTTCAAAGTAGATGGTGCCTCGTCCTTGTCGCTTGTACTGGATTTCACGCAATAAATCGGTCACGCGATTGCCCACCACCGTGCTGCCTGCGATGTCCGAGTACACGTGCAATGATCGCGTGGGTTCCCCCACCACCGCCCGAAACGCCACATTCAAATTGGTGAAACGCCACCCACAACTCATACTCAATTCCATGTAGTCTTCCACTCGACTGGTGGTCCAAAACACCGGGTTCCCATCCTTATCGGTGATATCCTTCCAATCGCTGTTCTTGGTCATGTCGGGGATTTGATCCCCCAGGAATTCTTGCTGTAAGTTCGGTCCCAAAATCCATCCGCTGGTGATTTTACGTAACCATCCCATCTTGGCAGCTAACTTGGTATGAATGGCAAACGAGGGCGTGCGAACGGATCCATCATGAGAGACATTCGTGTTGTCAATGAGCAGATCCTCCCCTTCCCAACGAAACTTGACGTACGTGTGTTTGCCTTGATCGTCCAAAAACGTACCCCCTTGGATCACCGATTCCCGTCGTTTCTGTTCCACATGGGTAATGGCTGCTTTCATAAAACTCACCCCGTCCACCACCCAATCCCAGTCGTTAATATCGTCAATTTTGGTCACGGCCGCTCCATATTTGTTATAGGTACCTCCGCTTTGACTGGGGGCTTTTAGGTGCCATTTGATGCCTAAGACGTGTTGTCCTTTCATCACCAACTCGTACAAATTGACGCGGGCATCCGGTAAAGAAATGGCACTCAAGCCCACTTGCCATCCACCCCCCGTGAGCTGTAACGGTTGAGGTAAACGAATCTTGAAGGAATTGGCTTGGTTGTTGGGAAATTCACGTCGGTTGGCATGACTGGGTAACGTCACGTAGAACGACATCTTTGTCTTCTTCACACCACCACCTCCCTTTTAAAGTGCAGGGTCAGGAGGGTACGTCCTTCGCCAAATTGGACGAGATCCCCATTGGTTTCGGCCATCTGGGTTTCCACGATTTCCACCACTTCGTTGCGTACTGGGACATATTGAATATGGCGAGGTTCAAAGTGGGTGGTGTTTTGGGGCTGGTACTTGATTTCTCGTAAGAGATCGGTGATGCGACCTCCTACCATGCTACTGGTCCCTACATTGCAATACACGTGCAAAGGACGCGCCGAGGGAAATTCCAACGAGGGACGAAAGGCCTTGTTCAAATTCACAAACCGCCAAGGGCACGATAGACTCAATTTCACATAATCCCCCTCCACTTTCCAAAAAAGGGGTTTGTTGCTGGTATCGCGGACATCCGTCGGGGTGGGAATGGTGGACATGCCTTGAAATTCTGGCAAGAGATTCGGGCCCAATCGATACTGGCCAGGAGACACTTGTTCAATCCATCCCATTTTCAGGGCCAAGGTTCTGCCCCATGACACGTGCGCTACTTGAGCTTTGTAATCCACTGGCTTGGTATTCAACAACAAATCCCCGTCGGAGGTCCATTCAAAGGTCGGAACCAATTTGACGCCATTGTCCTCGGCCCATTTGTTTTTGGGTTCGGTTTGTTTGGCACGGCTTTGCTCGTAACGGTACACCAGTTGATGAAAAAAGTGCGATCCCGTCGACGAGGCTAGCTCCTTTCTCATATCTCGTCCGTACACAGTGAGTTCGCGACGTTGATGCCACCATCGATCGTTGCCTTGATCATCTGTGTCATGCACCCGTTCGTGCCATCGTACATACAACAGAGGATGGGAATCACCCACGCCTCCTTCTTCCGCGACCACGGGAATGGTGGGTAAGGATAAACTCACCATACCCACCATCCATCCTCGTCCCACAAATCGGATAGGTTTAGGCAATCGGTTTCTGAAATGATGACTCTTGTTCCCAGGAAACTCTTTGGTACTCGCATGACTCATCAACGTCACGTAAAACGACGAATTGGGGACGAACGTCATTGTTTAGTCACGTCGTCGTCGTCTTTTGGGTGGACTTGTCTCTTTGGGTGGGCTTTTCCTCTTGGGTGGTTGGAGAGACGTCACGTCTTGGCTTGCTATCCAACTATTGTACTTGTCTGGCCACCCTTTCCACTTGACCAACCAACGATCTTTTTGTCGCTTAAGTACCTTTTCGATCCGAAACACGTCGGATACATGGACTTTTTGTAAATCCTCTTCATAAAACGTACCTTGGACGGGGGTATCATCCCATTCGTGAATCCTATACGTGGGTACAGGGCCAGGGACCACACGATGCACCACAAACACTTCTTCGGTCCAACCGGGTAGATACCCTTTTTCAAAGGTACGATGAATCTTATTGAGACGTACACGATCCCCTACTTTGAATTTAGGTTTTTTCTTGCCTTTCCATCGTTTGCTGTACAATCGTTTCCACACGGCTTCTTCGTTGTCCCATGTCACGTCTTGAGGGGCCATACCAATACTTCGATGACGGGTGGCATTGTACCCTTGTACCAACTCGGGTAAGACATCGTCAAAGCGTAAGGTGTTGGCGGCGGTAAAATAACGATACAACCGTTCTTTCAAGGTGCGGTTAAATCGTTCCACCACACTGGCTTTGGCATCCCCTTGGGTGGAAAAATGGTGAATCCCTTGCTCGTCGAGCCATCGTTGAAAGGTCCGGTTGTAAAATTCTTTCCCTCGATCCGTTTGCAATCGATTAGGGTGACGTCGTCCTTTCACAATCTTCTCAAAGGCATGGACCAAGGTCACCCCCGTTTTGTCTTTCAACGGTTGTACCCACGCATACTTGGACAACACATCCACGACGGTCAACAAGTATCGTATACCCCGATTATACTTAGCCAACGGTTGCACTTCCACTAAATCCGCGACCCATTGATCGTCTAAGCCTCCTACGATCACGGGCAAGGTCGGAAAACGACGACGTCGCGGTTTATGCAACGTGTAGGTCAAATCCCGTTCCAAGATCCGTTGGGCTTTTTTCAAAGGGAGACGGTGGGCTTTGGCAAACCGTTGCACGCCTCCTAAACTCCCTGGGGCTCGAGGATCGTGGTAACGACTCAACCATGATGACGAGACATCGAGTTTGGTTCGTTTGGTCTTTCGAGGCGCCATACGTTCTGACACTCATCCCACAAGGTGTGTATGGAAGGGATGGTGTGGGGGTGTGCCTTTTGAATGATGCGATACCATCGCCACGCGTTCGGGTGGGCTTTTAACCATAAGACAAACACGACCCATCGATACAGGTTGCGGTCCACATTGGTTTCTTCAAAGACGTGGAGAGGATGCGTGTCCTCGGGACAAGGGGGAATAGGGATTTTGGCGCCCGGTTGATGGTCATATAACATTTGGCACAGGGATTGATGGCATTGCCATTGCACCAGGGACAAGAGACCCTCCCATGCATAACACAACCACACCGACTCCATGGTCAAACTAATTTTATTCGTACCACATCTACCTTTATAGAGAGGTCATGTTATCAAAAGAGCGTGCGTATTTTGGAAAATGCCGGCGCCCCGACCGATCATGCTCTTTTTCCGGACCTGCTTTTTTTTCTTAAAATAGACCACGACCGTCATAGGTGACAGTCTCTAAACCTTTCTGCCAGTTCTCTACACTGTCACTGTACTTGGGTGGCGGTGGAGCGGGGGCTACCATCATTTCTTGACGGTTCTTGAGATCTTGAATGTCTCGCAGCAACTGTTTCTCATAGTCTGTCAGGGGACGGTCTCGTTCCACGTCCTCTTTCCTTCTCACTCGGGGTGGAGGTCCTGGAATGTCTACCCCACGTTTGGGATACCCTTGAGCATCACGGGTCAACAACGGTGGTTCGGCGAGTGCGTCGGCTTTTTGGGGGGAATGGTCATGAAACCAACTCCAGTACTTGGGACCCATGGGTTGATCGGCCCACCGAAAGAAGTCACACTTTTTCTTGGAACAGCTCACATACAATCGATCGGGGTTCTGGGTGGAATGACTCTGTTGCAGCGTGGCGGGTTCACGGCAAAAGCACTGCAAACCACTCCACATGTCCAACACTTCTGGATGAGGTTGACTATACACAGCTTTCATATAGTTGGGGGCTTGATCTTGACCACAAAACAGCAAACACGGTTGCATGGGACATTTCACATACTTCCATCCTTTTTGAGATTGACGTGCCTCCAAACGCACGTTATGGCAAGGACATACCAAATAGTCCACTGCCTTTCTTTCATTGTTGTCTTTGACTTGATGATAGTCCACCTCATTGTCAAACATGGTCATCAGGGTGAATTGAGGTGGTGGTGGTGGTGTAGATTGCTCCACCATGTCATTCAATTCTTTCATCATATCTTCCACCGCGGCTCGGGTGTCTTCCACCACCTCGCGGACCACAGGATCACAGTCCTCAGGCGTCACTACCGGGTCATTCTTCTTCTTCTTCTTCTCCTCAGGGGGAACGCTTTTGGTTGATTTTCTCTTCCGACCTGGATAACTCACTGGAGACACGTCGACGGACATCCTGCTAAAGATATGTCACTCCACGCTGCCTGGCTTTTTATACCTTGGAGCTTTTCCTGGGATTGGTCAGATTTCTCACCTTTTCATGACCATAAAAGGGCCTCTCGTGTTCTCATTGGTCAGCTTGTCATGACCTGGTCCTCTCTTCTTCCCATTGGTCAGCGTTCCCTATTTAACACGACCCCCTCGTTCCCCGACTCGTCATTCCAAAGCGGATGGACTACTACCAAGATCTCAAGCGGGAGGACTTTGCTTCGACCAACGACTATTTGGCCGAACGGGTCCAACGAGGTCTGGCCAAGGGATTCACGTTCCAACAGTGTCGTGATCACCATCTCATTGATTTTGCTTTGGCGTTAGGGTTGACCCCCGCCGAGATTCTAGTGATTGTGGGACCTGACACCGGCTACGTATTTCCCAAAGAATGCCCCCCAACATCAACATGATTGGAGAACAAGATCTTGAGGCCTTGGAACTGCAAGTGGGTCATGGCCATGTGGTGTACACCGGGGGAGCCAAAGGTACGGATGCACTCGTCGAAGAACATGCTAAACACTTTGGGATGCAGCTAGAAGTCCTCGTCCCCCCGAACCATCCTCGAGCCACCTTCATCACCCCGTCCACCGTGGAAGTTCTGATGCTGGCCAACCCGCATCTTCACCAGGCGGCTGAGAAACTAGGGAAACGGA
Source organism: Siderastrea radians (assembly GCA_964017195.1). NCBI lineage: Eukaryota > Metazoa > Cnidaria > Anthozoa > Scleractinia > Rhizangiidae > Siderastrea > Siderastrea radians. The sequence goes on along the minus strand of OZ024893.1, from coordinate 2,810,095 downwards.
TGCCCAGTCATTTTTACACCCTGCAATTGCTGCAACGCAATTATCAATTGGCCAAAAAAGCCCATACGATCTATGCGTTTGGCATCTTGGAACCAGATCATAAACGCGTGAAAGGAGGCACTGGTTGGACTGTGCAATTGGCTATGGATCAAGGCAAACCCGTCTACCTGTTTGACATACCCAGTCAATCATGGTACCGCTCGGATCATTACTACCAAGTCAATGAGAATGCTGCCACCCTGGTCACTGGCAGTCAATTTGTCCCTTGGGGACCCAAAAAGCCCACCCTTCATCAAAGCAGTGCTATCGTGGGATCCCGTGATTTGGACAAGAAAACCCGAGAAGAAATTCAAGCCTTATTCAATCGCACCTTCTGTCTACCCGAGAACATTGATCAATTACGCATGGAACTGGAAGACTTTCATTTGTAATTGTACATAGCTTTTTTTCAATTTTTATTTTTTTCCGATTGTACCTAGCTTTTCCAATTTTTAGTTTTTATTTTTTCAATCTGTACATAGCCTTTCCATTTTTAGTTTTCAATTGTACATAGCTTTTCAATTTTTTCCTAGGACCCGCGTGGCAAGAGATGGACAACCATTTGTAAAAAAAAAACATCGACTCTTTTTAATTAAAAAATTTTAAAAAACTGACAACACTGAGTTTGCACGTTCATTATAAATAATTTGTCTTGACTCACAATAAAATGTCCCATAAAAACTGAACATGAAAAAAAAACGTCATGTTCGTTGACTTTTTCTGGAGAGTTGAAGAGTGAGGATGGTTCGGCCTTGTTTGAAGGGAGCCGGCTGTCCATTGGCTGTTTGAATGTCAATGGCAATGCTGTCAAAGATGGTTTTGCGAAGAGGAAAAAACATCCGTTGCGTGGTATCAAATTGATGATCGGTATTGCTGGCATCCATGGTACGTAAAAACCCTTTTTGTTGATTTCCCACAATGCTCTGTGCGACGAGATCGGTATAGATCATGAGTTGTTGTTGTCCTTCTTGTGGTTTGACCGTGGGCGTACTGGGAAAAGGTTGTCGACTGAGATTTGGACCCAAGAACAACTCATACTCGAAATCGGGATGAGTAAAGCTGACGGAGACAATGCCACGAGGTGGATATTTGTTGACAGGACCGGTGGTTGGTTCCCATTTATGACGATCGTTGTAATCCACAATATGTTTGACCAGATAATTTTTGTCTTGGACAATTTGTTGCGTCGGCGTTCCATCTTTCACCAGTCCCATCAGTTGAGCGAATTTCCATTCCATTTCAAATTGCATGTTGGCTGGAATGAGTACATACAAGGAATCTAATTCGGAGGCAATGCCGGCATTGGTGATTTTCACGTAGGGTTGAGCCAGGTTGAGAGCGGCTAGTTCTCGTCGTTTAGCCTGATCGTCCACGTCCATTTTGGCTATATCCATCATGACTTCCATGTGTTGTTTTTCCATTTCGTAACCGATGGCGATCCAGGCTTCTTTCAAATTGTGGTAATACCCTGGCGGTAAATGGATTTGTTTGGTGACTTGAATGGGAGCCGTTCCATCGCCACGTTTTGGTATGTATCTGATATCGGTTTTCATCCAATGTTTTTGACTATCTTCTTGCGTCCAATTCTGCTTGGTTTGATCTTCCAATTGTTGATTAAAACCAGGGTGTGAGATATGCACCAGGGCCGCTTCCCAATCATCTTCTACCAGATAGTGTGAATGAGGAAGTCGGGCGGTAAATTTTTGCCCCGTGCCTTGCGCTTGATCACTGAGGAGGGTGATGTAGAAACTCATGGTGACAACAAAATATCCCATGGTTGCCTTTTTATACCTCCACCCACGACACCTTTCCGGATTACAAGCGTTACCAGTTGGTGTACGACAAGAGAGTCCTTGATCCTGCCACCTTTCAAACCTACCCTTACGGATATCGAGCCGCCTGCCAAGACACACCTTCACCCTGTTGATGCGCGTGTGACCACACCCAAGGAAAAGGATTAAAAAGTCCTTGATTTCAACATGGCGTCTTTTTTATCTGATCTGAGCCCGCGATCCTTTCCCCAGACTGGTCAGCGGTTTCCCACCCTAGCCAGAGGGCTATTTACCTACGTCATGTAAGCGTCACGAAATGTCCTCTCTTTTCTGATCGGAGCCCGCGATCCCTTTATCCCTATGTATTCCCTATGTATTACCCTATGTATTCCCTATGTCATTGTCCTCTCTTTTCTGATCTGAGCCCGCGATCCTTTCCAACAAGGGTCAGCGGTTTCCCAACAAAAATCACATCACCTCCATCCCCCATCTTGAATGAGCCCGCGATCCTTTTTCATCCCTGGTCAGCGGTTTCCCACCCTAGCCAGAGGCCTATTTACCTACGTCATGTAAGCGTCACGAAATGTCCTCTCTTTTCTGATCGGAGCCCACGATCCTCCTGGTCTGCTGGTAGGTGAAATAACCATGCGCATGCGTCTTTTCAAGTAGTAGTATAGGGTCCAAATTAGCCTTAAATCGGGAGTTGTTTCTCCTCCAAAATGGCGTCCAAGATGGCGTCGAAAATCTAAGATGGTGAGCCTGGTGCAAAGGACATTTTCATGCCGGCTGTTATTACCCGGGCGATTACCAAGAACAAAATCAAGACCTTCAAGTCAAACAACGCACACTCGATCGATGGTTTCAAGGACTCGAACACAATCTTCCCCAGAAAAAAGAGCAGGACGTCGAACCCAACTTCCCTTCTTTCCATTGGTGTGAGCGAGACGATATTCGAGATCCCTGCAAGATTTGTCAACAAGTCTTACCCGTTGATACCGATACCACTTGGAAACCAACCCCTTGGGATAGCACTTGGGGCAGTGTCACCTGTCAACGTTGTATAGACGCAGGGTGTGTCATCCCACCCGACGAACATTGTTGTGGTCTCTGTCAGACCACCTCCGATCCCTTGTCAGATGATTGTCATTAAAAACCACATTGCCCAAATCATTCCAGTCTCTTCTGTTGTGCTGCGCCCGCGATTTTTTTCCCACTTGGGTCAGCGGTTCTCCCCCAAAAATCACACTCCCACCATCAGACGCCATCTTGAATGAGCCCGCGATCCCTTTCCCCACTTGGGTCAGCGGTGTCCCCACCCAAAACACACTCCCACCATCAGCCGCCATCTTGAATGACCTTTGACCCCAACGCTCATTGGTCTATTCCTTTGACCGGGATCACATGATAAAAAGGAATGGCACGAGTCTCTCATTGGTTTAAAAAATTGGGGGGTAGGCCTTTTCGATACAAAGTGCCATACCGCCGCCCTGTACTACTACGAGCAAAACCATTTACCTATAATAAGAGAAAGACCATCCTGACCTTGTGGTACCATAAAAACATGGACGCATGCGCATGACTTCGGTTATTTCACCTACCATTCACCAGGGGATCCCCGCGTCCCCTGCCCTGGCCCCAATCCCCCTCTATGACGTCACACCCCCTATGGTCTGCGGTTTTTCCTTTCCTTAGCAACCACCCTAGCAACCCCCCTCAACATCAAAACGAGGCAAACCACCCCTAGTGAGCGCACTTTACTACTTCTGAGACAATAAATTGGAATGTTGCTTTAGAAACACGGAAGTTGTCATACCACTCCTTGTCGGTGAATGCTGTTTCTACAATCTGAAACCAGCGATCACTGCGTGGCAGCACCCAGCAACGTCGCTCAATAGAATTGCAATCAAGCAATGATGCCAAAATGAACAACTTGAATCTTCTCCTTCTTCTATTCTTTTGGAGAGAAGAACAGAAAAAAGATGTTTTCCGAATTTTCTGCGAGAAGACGGGCGATCTTCTTGAAAGGAGAAACTCCAAATACTTTTCGTCAGCCATGTTTTACAGACTTAGCCGCATGCGCACTAGGAAAGACTTGTGTACGCTGGACAAGATGTTGAGCCTTTTACCCGCACCAAAACATAATTTCACACCGCTCAGCACGGTAGAAAAAAAGACGTGTAAACGAGGTATCAGTGCTATTTTTTTTGGTACGCGTACCATTTTTATCCGAGCCGTACCAAACTTTTTCTGCCGTGTAAATGGGGCTTGAGAACACAACTATTATCATTTGATTTAGATCATATCGCCACAAGTGTGTCTTTTCAGTTTTTCGTCCTTTCACTTCATCATGGCTTAAAATCCTATCGATGTTATGGATAGGACGGTGTAATCGACGACACCGGGACGGGAGGATGATGGGCCGAGGGTACTTGTGTGCATGCGTTGGTGTGCAAATTTAGTTCCGGTAGCCGTCCGAGGATGACGTCGATGGAGTTACAGAAACAAATTATTGTTTCCCTTCTGCTGTATAGTCTTGTCTTGTCATGACATTGATTCATTTGACACCCGTGAAGTGGAAAGTTCATAACAGCAAATGGGCAGCGTCTCACACCCATTTTCTTACTAAAGCAAACAAAAACTTGACAGACAAATTTTGCCAGTCAATCAGTGTGTTATTTAAGATGGCACGCAAACTGAAAAAGCACAAGGCTCGCTTTCACTGTGATTACTTACCAATCTGCTACTTGTTTTGGCCACCATCACTAGGAAAGACCGTTGTCGTCCTTGACAAGGAATATCGGAGCAGAGACCATGCGTTGATATAAATGTAACAAGATCAAAGAACACTTCCCATGCCACAAGCTGGAGATGCTCTACCAACCGCTCCCAAACAACCAACGTATTCTACATGTCCATGGCTGGAAATCCTTAGGTTACAACCGCCAGTTTTGGAGCAGTTTCCTTATTGATTTGTACACAAAGGACAACATTATTGCATTTACGAACTGAATTAGCATTTTTGTATTGGTTGTTTACTATTTGTTGTTGGATACAGGAACTTGTGGACTCGTTGGTTGTTGTGAAGAAGATTCGGCATGGTTTTGGCATTGGCATGTTTTATGGCTACGTTTTTTCATTTCGCGAAACATTACAGTTCAATTCATCTTGATAACAAGACATCATCATTATCGTCATCGGTTCAGGTCCAACAGCTCGGGGCGACGTTTACAGACTTCATGAGCTAAAGAAAGAGTTTCCCAACATATCAGTCGTCAGAAATCCTTGAGCAAAATGGGAAGCCAGATATCGGGATGACATGGTAATAGAAAAGAGATAAAAGGAAAGGGAAACTTTTCAGCAGTTAACAAACTAATGGGAACACTGCAATTACTAAAGTGTCCGTGTAAACTAGTAAAAGAGTATAAGCTAAAATATGAGTCTAAGAGCCGAGTGGATAGAGAGATCTCACATATGAGACAGAAATGCGAGAGAGAAGATGAAACGAGAATTTCGGTTGAGAATACAGAAGAAAGAATATCAGAGAAATATGAAGAGAATGTGAAAGAATAAGAGCGAATACTTCGTTGATGACGAACTCAAGGTTATCTCCTGTGCCATTGCTAACAACTTTGATTTCCTCTTCGTTGATCGTCTTGGATGACGAACTTAAGATCATCTACTTCCCTCACCAAAAATAGAAGAAACTCTTTCACATCGAACATATTTAACATCTCGCACACCATGCAGACATTAAGACAGTATACGTGTTGATTATGGTGTTGTCAGGCCCTGCAAACTTTGATACAAGAACAGTCACGCGTAAAACATGGGCGTCTGATCCGATGGAAGACCGTGTTTCTTCTGGGTCATGATGTGGGTGACAGTGTCCAGAATGAACATTTAAAAACTGAGGAAATAATGTACAGAGATGTAATACGAGGTTCTCAAAACGAACAATATCGCAATCTTACTTTGAAGACGCAAATGGGCCTGGAAAGGGCGTCAAAATGCTGCGATTTTGAATTTTTACTCAAGACGGATGACAATGTATTTGTTAATGAACTATCTAGCAAAGCCTGATACACCTAAAACCAAACTATACACGGGGCGTTGTCTCCAGGAAGGGTTCCCTTATCGCAAAGGAAAGCATGCAGTGTCTTGGGAGGAATACAGCAAAAATCGATTTCCTCCCTTCTGCGCAGGACCAGCATATCTGCTATCCTCGGACCTGGTATACAAGTTAGTGGAATTGTTTGACATCAACACGAAGCCGTTGCCGCTTGAAGATGTTTACATAGGTACTTTTGATGCAAGAAATTGGGGGAGTAAAAGCAGTGTCACATCCATGGTTCCGTCTCCTATCATTTAGGCGGTGCGCATACTCTTCAGATACATTTGCTACGAGCTACGGTACGGTGCGAAGAGCAACTGTTTAACTTAGCGATGAAGGAGAGAGTTGAGTATGAACTTTCACAGCTTAGGAGTGTGAAAACAGCGAGACACAATGACGCAATGAACATTACTAGTACATGAAAGAAGGCAAGGATGTCTTAACTGGATAAGCCTTTGTTTTTAGCCGAGTTTTTTGTTTATTATCGATCACTTTTATGTTATCTATTTTAACATTTTATGTTGTTTTCATTTATGTGTTGGAGGAAACCCTTGTTTTTATGAGCTCTTGACCATTTTATTAATGCATGTCATTGTTTTACATCAAAGTCTATGAAAGTTTTGTCCCGTTTTAACTTGTTTGTACATTCGAATGTCCATGTGGTGCGAGCGTTGACTGTTCGTATCCTGAGTTTCAAAATGTTTTGTAAACGAGGTATTCTTTAATGATAAAATTGTATCCAAGTGCCCAATTTGGGACTGAAATTCTTTCGAGTTCTCTTGAGTTCAACTAAGTAAACCTATATCCTTGGTATTGGATGATTAACTTTCACAAGAATATTACATTTCCTTTAATAATTTTTCAAATTTTAAGACTTGAAAGTACTTTTTCTCAGATACATAACATTCTAAACCTAAAATTCATCACACAAATGCTCAAAAAATGCAATCAATGGCATATTAACGATGCCTTTACACGCTTTATCGATCTTTGACGATAGTCTTCTGCTATCCCATTCGCTTGCTCACCTTCAGTCCCTTATCGTTTGCGCTACGGACTTTTAGTTAGAGCTAGTTAGCTTGTGAAGAAGCTCTTTAGTAAAAGGTTGCTTGTAACTGGCCTATCTTTTATCTTTACCCCCCACTAGCACCGAAGACTGTATAGAAGACTGAATGCCAATAAAGTTAACAGCTAAAAACCTAAAACGGCGGTCAAACCTTCACTTGCAACTACTTTTCAACCCAAAGTCTATCGACAAGTCTCTGTAGGTGATATAAGTAAGCCGTTACTTGTGGACTACCTTAGAGGAAAATTCTATCTTACTGGGTAAATTTGTTGGAGGGTATATCCTACAGGAAGAGCTGCGATTCCAACGGTGAGAAAATGTTGAATGTCCACCATTTCAGTCTTAGTTTTAGCTCTGGGGAATTTTGACACAAAACTCCATATTTTGTGATGTCCGCGGTGAGCATGAAAAGGTGGTAGAAAAAGTGCCTTCAGTTATTTCTTGAGCACTAGTACTCTTGAACTGGTGCACTTGAACGAGATTGACAGCTTTTTCGTCACGAATGCTGAAATAACATTTCGAGCTTTTAAAAATTCACTGATTGGAAATTTCGGGAATTTCAGTGGAAATGTTTAAGAAAAGAACTGATAACAAACATACAAGCTGTTAAAGCTAGTTGGGATTTTGATTATGTGCGGGGGAAAATACCACCAGGCAAACGCTTAAGAGCCATTTTCTGAGAATATCGAGAATCGAAAGACACTCACGAAAAATCCAATTTTTTTTTATTTTGCCAAAAAATCCCTTTGGGTAAGCTAATTCAAGAAAAAATAATCCAAAGTTCCAATGAGTTATTTAACGGACGAAAATTTAAAAAGTTCGAAAAATGCATAAAATGGCGGTTTTAGGGTCTCTAAACGGGTCAAATTCTCACTCAACTTTAGGAAGCCAGTGAGAGCGTAAAAAAGATTTTTTTAAAACGAAACAAATCATGAACATTATCTAACCTTTGTACTTTAAAACTGTGTAATAAATTTGTCAATGTTTGGTTTCGAACATTTTCAAGCGGCGTTCTTATCGAGCCGCTCTTAACCTCGTTTATCACAAGGTAAAATGAAGGCCAACTTCGGCCGCTTAAAACGGCATCTGGTATGTATCATTCAACGATTAAGACTACACAGAAAGGAAGCTCTGTCATTGTACTTTTAACCAGGAAAGTTACAGCTTTGGGAATTAAATACTTCCCCGTCAGTAAATTTTTACTGTTTAGTGATCTGAGCGGGTAGAACTATATGCAAATTACGGATTTAATTCCTGGAATACTGCTAACAATTACAAAGGTCGTTAAAGATAGGCTTACCATTAGTTACACCTGCATGCACAATGTTTTTCCTGATCTTTGAAAGAAGGTTCTGCTTTCTTGAGTGGTGCTGAGTCTTTTTATGTTAAAACAAAGCAGATTTTTAACGGCATTTCGACAAGACAAGAATCCACTCATTCAACTGAACCAAGATAACATCGAAAACACTGTGAAACAACCTATTATGCCGCCTACCTTGCCAACCAAAAAAGCAACAATACAATAGAAAAACATTCCAAACTGTAAACAAACGAATTTTCAGTATCCTGATCGAGCGAAGATAATTTAAACTCATCGCGTAGAGGAATAAGCGGAAAGACAGGTGACCTCTGCACTGACCTGCACGTGTCACACCACACTGACAGAGAGAGTCACGCATTCCAGTTCTTTGATGTGATTTGAGATGAAAACTTGGTGGAAAGTTAAAAAGAAAAAAACCAAAACTTGCAATACTTGGCTAGTACGTTGTTGGATCACATGTTAGCATAAGCTCCACAAAGGAGTTTTTACGGTCACGACTCTTTCTATAAAGCGCGGTAATTTCGCAATGTATACGTAAGTGCTGTTGTAATTTTACTTCTAATTTAATTACAGCTCATGAAATAAAATAAACATTGCCGTAAGTTACGTTCAGAGTGTGTAAGTACTGATATTTGGCGTCGTGTAGTTTTTTCGCTTTTCTGCAGAGGGTTACTGCCTGTGGATTAAGCAGTGATTACCCTGGCCACGTTTCCCTAAAAGAATGCACAAGAGACATCTCACGGCATCTTCAATTGCACGGACAAAGTGCAGATAAAGCGGTTCACTGTGAATTCAAGTTGTTAGCCCGAGCAGGTAATGCTATTGCATTTTGTTCTGGATTTACTTACTTCATAGCACTCGGCGTCCCTTAATCTAGGTTCTGCAGAGTCGTGCTACTGCTGTGCCCTCCGGCGCCCGGGGGGGGGGGGGGGAGGAAGAACGGGGTCTTTTGATCAATGTTTGGGTGTAGGTTCAAGCTGCGAGTTTGACACCCTGACCCTGTTTAGGGCAGAAAAACAAAATGGAATGTCGATCGTGCTGACCATACCCGGTTGGGGAAAACCCGCATATACCATGTTTAGGGGCAGAGACCAAAAAATCATATTCTGTCCAGCGGCACACCCCAGTACTGACCACATAAGGCAGTAACCCTCCCTTCCGGGGGGTTGGGGGGGGGCGTGCTTAGCCTTACCTCGCTCAACTGTAGCACAATATTCATCGACGATAGCACGATGTGATTATTGAACTTCCCCTGATGTAATCTTCCTTGGCAGCAGTTTGAGCGAGCGAGACGCGGAAGCCACGCGGGCCCATGTGAGAACTCGCCCACATGATACCTTTTCTCGCTTTGCTATTTTAGCTTGCGCTTCTTTGGTTTTTGCGTCATGAGGTTGGAAGCTTAGAGTTCAAAGTATATTTATCTTTGATTTTTTGGTTATTTGGGCATTTTTTCAGTAGAAGAGTCCCACCAATATGTCCTCGCCACAGAGCGGAGTTTGGTATTCGCTGGAGATGCTCTAAAATGAGAAGTAGTGTTCCTCCTGAAATGGCCGCACATAAAACAGCCACGGCTGTGGCTGTTTTATGTGCAGCCATTTCAGGAGGAACACTTCATCTCACTGTAGAGCATCTCCAGCGAATGCCAAACTGCACTCTGTGGCGAGGACATATTGTCAATGACAGGTGAGACTCTTCTGCTGAAAAAAAAAACCGAAATAACCAAGAATCAAAGATAAATATACCTTGAACTCTAAGCTTTCAACCTCATGACGCAAAAACGAAAAAAGTGCAAGCTAAAATGGCAAAGCGAGAAAAGGGATCATGTGGGCGACTTCACGCATGGGCCTGCGCGGTTTCCGTGTCTCGCTCGCTCGAACTGGTACCAAGGAAGATTGCATTGAAGTTCAATTTTCGTCGTCTGAAGTCATACCGTGCTATCGTCGTGCTAAACACGGCACCACCTCGCCCCCCCCCCCCGGAAGGGAGGGTTACCCCTTATGTGGACTACACTGGGATGTGCCGCTGGACAGGATACGGTTTTTGGTCCCTGTCGGGTATGGTCAGTACGATCGACATTCCATTTCGTTTTTCTGTCCCCTGCACCCAAACATTGATCAAAAGTCCCCCTTCCTACTCTCCGCCCCCCCCGGGAGTGGCGCGACTCTGCAGAACCTAGATTAAGGGACGCCGAGTGCCACGAAGTATCTGTGGCCAAAATTACGGAACACAGTAATTCCAGAACATAATGCAATAACATTATCTGCTCGGGCTGTTAAAAAAACAACTTGAATTCACTGTCAACCGCTTTATCTGCACTTGGTCGCAATTGAAGATGCCGCGAGATGGCTCTTGTGCATTCTTTTAGGGAAACAACTTCAACGTGGCCTGGGTAATCACTGCTTAATCCACAGGCAGTAACCCTCTTCAGAAGTGCGGAAAAACTAGTTGACGCCATATATCAGTACAACACACCCTGAACGAAACTTACTGCAATATATACGTACATTGCGAAATTACCGCACTTTGTAGAAAGAGTCGTGACCGTAAAAACTCCTTTGTGGAGGCTAACATGTAATCCAACAACTGAATGTGGCTATCTGTTGCAAGTTTTTTTTTCTTTTAATTTCCCACCAAGTTTTTATTCCTGTATTTATATCTCAAATCACATCAAAGAACTGGAATACGTGACTCTCTCTGTCAGTGTGGTGTGACACGTGCGGGTCAGTACAGAGGTCACCTGTCTTTCCGCTTATTCCTCTACGCGATGAGTTTAAATTATCTTCGCTCGATCAGGATACTGAAAATTCGTTTGTTTACAGTTTGGAATGTTTTTCTATTGTATTGTTGCTTTTTTGGTTGGCAAGGTAGGCGGCATAATAGGTTGTTTCACAGTGTTTTCGATGTTATCTTGGTTCAGTTGAATGAGTGGATTCTTGTCTTGTCGAAATGCCGTTAAAAATCTGCTTTGTTTTAACATAATAAGACTCAGCACCACTCAAGAAAGCAGAACCTTCTTTCAAAGATCAGGAAAAGCATTGTGCATGGATGTGTAACTAATGGTAAGCCTATCTTTAACGACCTTTGTAATTGTTAGCAGTATTCCAGGAATTAAATCCGTAATTTGCATATAATTCTACCCGCTCAGATCACTAAACAGTAAAAATTTACTGACGGAAAAGTATTTAATTCCCAAAGCTGTAACTTTCCTGGTTAAAAGTACAATGACAGAGCTTCCTTTCTGTGTAGTCTTAATCGTTGAATGATACATACCAGATGCCGTTTTAAGCGGCCGAAGGTGGACTTCATTTTACCTTGTGATAAACGAGGTTAAGAGCGGCTCGATAAGAACGCCGCTTGAAAATGTTCGAAACCAAACATTGGCAAATTTATTACACAGTTTTAAAGTACAAAGGTTAAGTAATGTTCATGATTTGTTTCGTTTTAAAAGAATCTTTTTTACGCTCTCACTGGCTTCCTAAAGTTGAGTGAGAATTTGACCCGTTTAGAGACCCTAAAACCACCATTTTATGCATTTTTTGAACTTTTTAAATTTTCGTCCGTTAAATAACTCATTGGAACTTTGGATTATTTTTTCTTGAATTAGCTTACCCAAAGGGATTTTTTGGCAAAATAAAAAAAAATTGGATTTTTCGTGAGTGTCTTTCGATTCTCGATATTCTCAGAAAATGGCTCTTAAAATGGCAATTCCGAGCGTCAAGATTTCAAAATTTTCTGGGTGAACATGCCTCCACACCTCTCTAAAAGCTTGCGCCTTCCGCGCTTTCGCAATTGCCTCGGTTGTCAGAAACGTCTGGCTACGGCCCTGATCTAACAACAACTTACAACATGGTCACACCCACTCATCCAATCAGTGTCCAGCATTTCGATGCTCTATATTCCATAAACTGTCTTAAATTATGTAAAGTGGCGGGGGGCTTTGAAGCACAGGGAAATTGCGGGGGTAAAATTACAGAGAATTTCTGCATTTATCCCGGCATAGTCAATCGAACCCAATCGAACTGAATTTCAATCGAACTCAATCAAACTCAATCGAACCCAATCCATGGATTGAGTTCGATTGATTTCCACAATCGAACGAAATCGAACTCACACAAAAAAAATTGGGCAATCGAACCCAATCGAACTCAATTAATTGGATTGTGTTCGATTGAATTCGGTGGCCGAACCCAATCGAACACAATCCACTGGACTGAGTTCGATTGGGTTCGATTTCTCACACAAAGTTCGATGTTCGATTTCGTTCGATTGCCGAACTCAATCGAACTCAATCCATGGATTGAGTTCGATTGCGTTCGATTGAGTTCGATTTCCGAACGTTCGATTGAGTATGCCGGGATTTATTAGTGGTTCTATATAGAGCATACTAATGAGGCATTGTTTTCCTTTGTTTGGAAGCCTCATTAGTATGCTCTATTTAGAGCATACTAATGACTATGTAGAAACTACTAATGAATGCACAAATTCTCTGTGAATATTTATAACTAAATCGATACAATCAACGGCTAGAAACACTCATTATTTTTTGCGTTTTAACAAAAAAAATGCAATCTTACGATATAATAGCATAGCAAAAAGCAAATCGAAAGAAAAACCATTGCTTTACATGGAATACGAACTGTTCACCTTAATTGAAACAGAAGGACAGACTTCTTTCTCCGTGTTTACCAGACTACGAGTGTTGTACTTGAACTTGACTTAATGTGGCCTCTTAGAGTTTCCTGCGGGTTCCCCACTTGCTGGTGTTGGTGGTTGTAGCGCCTCGAAGAATGCTTTCACCAGTGTAAATCTACAAAATCTTTAGCGGCGATCACTGCCTCGAGTTCCAAATTTCCGTGTATTGGCTCATGGCTGCGACAAACCGCGACAAACTGCGACAAACCGCGCGGTGAAGCACTCTAAAACATTGCACCTCACAGGCATGCGTACAATAGCAAAAATATCGTAAACAAAATAGCAACGTGATTTCAAGGTGAGAACTAAAAAATTAAAATACAAAAATACAATCTGCACGCAAAAACGAAATTCTTCGTGGGTGTGACCATGTTCTAAGACGGTTAGACAATGAACGCTCGTGTCCTATGGGATATAGCGTCCCTCGCAAGATAGAACGCTACTCGGCCTGCGGCTTCGTGGCATTCTATCTTTGCTCGGGATACTATATCCCATAGAACACGCGCGTTCATTGCCTAACCCTTACACAAGCTGCTTGCGTTTGGGGCAATCCAGCTAAATGATGTTGAATGTTGTTGAGTTGTGTAAATTATCGTTTCCGGCACGTGCGCGTTTCCCGCGGGTGAATATTCAGTGTTGAATGATGTAAATTAAGGTTTCCGGCTCGTGCGTGTGTTGACATTATTGAAAGTGCATTGTTGTTCTTACCTGAGAACTGAATTGTTGAATGATGTTGGATCAAAAGTTTGGTGGTAATCAGACGTCGTTCAACACCATTGAACATCATGGAACAGGATGGCCAAACGTGTTCAACACCATTTAATGGGTGTCTAAAAGCGTTTAACATGCTCACTTCAAAAATGTGTTGAATTGCTATGTTGGACCCGTTTATCCGAGGCCTTCCTTGTCAACGCTTGTACTGTGAAAAAGTTATGACAAGGTACGTATACACTTGCTCATTCACACAAAATGCTCGCAGATCATCAAGAGGAATTTGGGCGCAAATCATAACAAGGTTTCAGAGACTCTTCAAATCAACGACAGAACTTGAAAAAGTTGACTCGACTTAAATTTATTCCTCGCGAAGCGAGGAGGGCCGAAGGCCCTCCGAGCGTAGCGAGGTTTATAAACTTGTCGCGTGGGGTTCGCGCGAGGATCGCTAAGGGCGGTCAAATCTCGATCGGCCCATATATATTTCGATGGTGTCCGCACAGTTGCCTAGCAACAAAACCAAATCGCGACCGCTGACAGTTGTGCACTCTCATGTTTCTTCGGCGTGTTTCTTCATTTCTTGCTTGCTTCGCTGCGTTTATTTGGGTGCTGATATGTTTATTCATCGTCTGTGAACAAGCAAGCAACGCCTGATTAAACAAGTGGCTGAAAATCCATTCCGGGGGAGATTTACAACTGAAACTCAGCGTGAACGCCGACTTGAAATTCAGCGCGAACAACGAAGGCGAAAGAGTCGACGACAAGAAAGCACGGGTATAGAACATCGTTTTCCGATAATAGCCTAGCGAAGACTAAAGCCATCAGCAGGACACAAACAGGAGACTGGAATATCACAGGCGAGAAATCTTGAAACATACATAACGTAGCTTAAATTTACCTTGATAGCACAGCGCTGCGATAAAACGAAATTCGCCAACAACGCGAGAATTGATCTTGATACAAGGTCTTCGAATATTATAACTCAGTCACAGCAATTGAATAATACCGGTAAGAATGAACCCAGTGGCTACAAACTCTTCGAGAAAATGTGTGCTGAAACCGATCAGGACCGGTGACACCGACAAGAAGTGCTTCGACAAAATGATTTTGTTATAGAAGCAACAAGAGGCGGGAAAAAACACACGATCATCAAAATACTTTTGCTAGAAATATCAGTACCTTTCCAACGGACGGTGACTGAACAGGTATCTTTACTCTTGATGTACCAGTAATTATTATTAACGTATAATTACTTTTCCAAGGATGTTCAAAATTACAGATTACACAAGAGAAATGAAATTATTCACAAAATAGGTTTCAGTTCCCCAAACAACTAGCATATTTGTGTATGAGCAGTAAAAAGAATTTAAATCTTAAGTTTAGGACGTTCCCGAAAAAATATTTGAAAGAAATAATTCATATTGGATCAGTAGGAATTTATAAAAGTTTATGTTTTCCGTTATGGATATAATTTGACCCTGTTAATAGTAAAAGAAATAATATTCAGATGGATCAGAAAGGACAATTTCTGTTCACAATTTGGTTTGGAAATGCACTTACAAGTATTGCTCTGCCTGACAATTACCACTTTAAAATGTGTAGCGGGGATAGGTACGTACTACCTGCATGTATTTGATGTGAAACAAACATTACTGCTTAAAATTAATTATTGATAATAATTTCATGCAATATACAGTGACCAGCATCACAGCTCTCCTTCCAGTGCACAAACAAGCACCAAATTCATGGGAATTGAGATCCTGATCACCTTCAACATGATTTGTCTATGTGAAAGTTTGTCTTACTTCTGAAGGTTTCACATGCTATAATCTACATTCACCCTTTCCCTTAATTAGCTACTCTTGCTTTTCACACCAATTGACCTCCCTAAGCCCCAATGTAAACCTGCAAATTCTCCTTACTGGTCTTCATACATTTCTTGTAGTACTAGTGCAGAGAACTTCTTTCTACTGACATTAACACTATTCATGTTTGGTGATCAATTCCTTAATTCTGATGACCTAATTAAAGCATTGTTATTGTAGGGAGATGCTGGTCACTGGGGCTTCAAGGGTTAATGTATTACATGTATATTATTGTGACAGTTATCTAATCCAATTTCTATAGTATGTTGGGGGAATGAATAAACATGTTACAACATCAATATGAAACTCTGTGCTTTGCTTGCCATTATTGTGTATTATTCTCATTTCAACTTTTGGGTAAAAATGGATAATTTTTTTCATGCACCACATCACTCTTCAGCAGTGAGAGACTCCTGCTACAGTATCTCAACCAGTCAAGGGAAATAATGTATTGATTTAGCTATTGACACTTGTCAATACCCAGTAAATAGAACAAAAACTGTACAACAGAATCCAAAGGAAATGGCCGGGTTAATGTTGGAGATAACAAGTTCCAATTGGAATTTGAACTGCATTTCTGATAACCTATTCTCACCCAACCAAAATAAACAGAAACACCACACATATTGTTTTGGACAACAGGTCCACAGCAATACTATATGTCCTCTCCAGAGAGGAATTTACCTTATTTTAGAATGAAGAGAGGTGGGGGGGGGGGGGGGGCTGAACGTATTTTCGTATACATGACAGAGGATTGGATGCAAGTTACATGGAAGCGAATGGGAACCAGAATGTCGAACTTAACTCCCAATTGGGGACCATTGTGGCCACCCATCCACACCTCCAGTTAAAGCAAAATTCTATCCCCTCCCCACCCCCATCGCTAAATTTTGTGGTGCACCCGTGCCTGAGCTTCGCGAGGTTCTGCGAGTCACGTATTTCTAGTTTTGCAATTAATTCAATTCTGGTCATCCATAGCCATTTTTCAGAATGATTCCAATAAACCAAGACACAATGGGACATCGGTTTTGTTTAGCTACACGCTTTTGAAGACAGCACGTTTTGCACTTATTGATTAGTTTCTTTCAAAATGTAAACCAACAACCACCTTACATTAAGGGTGGATTTCTTTGTAGCATACGCGTATAGTTGTTGCATATGACCGAGAAAAATATTTATATTCTTTTGTAAGGTAAAGAACAACAAAAAATTCGCCGGCGCAAATGTGACAACTATCCCCTTATGTTGCAAATAAATCCTCCCCTAATGTTAAACTGTAAACTCAATTTGCACTGACAATTAACAACGAACTAAAGCGTATGATACTCAGATTCTCCAGGATCCTCATGGTATACATCGTAGAAGTAGTCATCTCTCGCAGACATTTCAGTATTAATCTCCAATGGAACTTGAGTCATTGTGAGAATTCACACCATTTTCAGCCGACAAAGTATGAGTGAGATGAGGACACTTTACCGGGGTGAAACACTTTCGTTGCTGCCACTCCAAGAGCAATAGCCCTGTGCCTACTAATCACTTGGTTGGACAAGCATCATTCTCGTACTTTATTCGGCACGCACTACAATCCCTATTTGTTTGACCGTTTTTTCCGTAGATATGCGTATTAATCACTTGGTTAGACAAGCATCATTCTCGTACTTTATTCGGCACGCACTAAAATCCCTATTGTTTTACTTTTTTTCCCTTGGATATGTCTATTAATCACGGGGTTAGACAAGCATTATGCTCGTACTCTATTTGGCACGCACTACAATCCCTATTTGTTTTACTTTTTTTCCCTTGGAAATGCCTATTAATCACTTGGTTAGACAAGCATTATTCTCGTACTTTATTCGGCACGCATTCCAATCCCTATTTGTTTGACCGTTTTTTCCGTAGATATGCGTATTAATCACTTGGTTAGACAAGCATCATTCTCGTACTTTATTCGGCACGCACTACAATCCCTATTGTTTTACTTTTTTTCCCTTGGAAATGCCTATTGATCACTTGGTTAGACAAGCAGCATTCTCGTACTTTATTCAGCACGCACTACAATCCCTATTTGTTGTACTTTTTTTTCCCTTGGATATGCCTATGAATCCCGTGGTTAGACAAGCATTATTCTCGTACTTTATTCGGCACACCCCACTCCAATCCCTATTTGCTTGACTGTTTTTTCCGTAGATATGCCTTTTAATCACTTGGTTAGACAAATATCATTCTCGTACTTTATTCGGCACGCATTATAATCCCTATTTGTTTTGCTTTTTTCCACTTGGAAATGCCTATTGATCACTTGGTTACACAAGCATTATTCTCGTACTTTATTCGGCACGCACTACAATGCCTATTTGTTTTGCTTTTTTTCGCTTGGATATGCCGATTAATCACGTGGTTAGACAAGCATTATTCTCGTACTTTATTCGGCACGCGCTCCAACCCCTATTTGTTTGACCTTGTTTTCCGTCAGGATATGCCTATTAATCACTTGGTTAGACAAGCATCATTGTCGTACTTTATTCGGCGTGCACTACAATCCCTATTTGTTTTACTTTTTTTCCTTTGGAAATGCCTATTGATCACTTGGTTACACAAGCATTATTCTCGTACTTTATTCGGCACGCACTCCAACCCCTATTTGTTTGACCTTTTTTCCCGTAGTTATGCCTATTAATCACTTGGTTAGACAAGCATTATTCTCGTACTTTATTCGGCACGCACTCCAATCCCTATTTGTTTGACCGTTTTTTCCGTAGATATGCGTATTAATCCCTTGGTTAGACAAGCAGCATTCTCGTACTTTATTCAGCACGCACTACAATCCCTATTTGTTGTACTTTTTTTCCCTTGGATATGCCTATGAATCCCGTGGTTAGACAAGCATTATTCTCGTACTTTATTCGGCACACCCCACTCCAATCCCTATTTGCTTGACTGTTTTTTCCGTAGATATGCCTTTTAATCACTTGGTTAGACAAATATCATTCTCGTACTTTATTCGGCACGCATTATAATCCCTATTTGTTTTGCTTTTTTTCCCTTGGAAATGCCTATTGATCACTTGGTTACACAACACCACGGATGATGCTTCAGGGTCGGCCAGGGGGGGTAGTGGTATACCAGTATACCCGAAAAAAAATCGCCAAAATACCCAAAAATACCCAAAATTCCTCCCAATATACCCAAAATAGATTGAAGCGTTGTATACTGTATACCCAAAATTAGTAGTAACAAAGCAAGCACTTATTTAGCACTCCACCAACAAGGAAGAGACATGCATCATTCGTTATCCATTTAATTGAGAACTGGCAATCAGTCAATCCACACTGAGGCCGGACTGTCATTACTTTCTCACGATAACAGATCACACGGTCACAAGGAATGGTCACGTGTCAGATTGAATAGAAAGATGGTTGGCTATGGTTCATGAATTTTAATCCTCATAGTAAGGGTACACTGGTATTTCTTGAGAAGACCATTGAACCACTGGAAAATGTCAAGAAAGAGGTTGTTGTTGTTCACAGTGAGAGTCTTGATCAATAAACTTTAGCTCCTCCCGAAGCGGATAATGGCCGGTCTCGTGGGCGTGCTCAAAAACGGCGGCGGTCTGGGTACACGCGAGTCGTATCTTTAATTCTTTCATGCATAGATCTTCCTGTTTCCCATGTCAGCGATGTAGACTTTGCCGCACTCCTAGGAAATCCTGTAAACCACGCCATCTCGTTTATTCGGATCAACCGTTAGAAAATGTTCCTAGAAATTTCGTCATCCCTTGTTTTAGACGCACAAACGTTTTATTGTTCTCTAATGATAATAAAAAAATAGGTTCAAGTGCAATTTTGCCTTAAATCGCTTAATAAAACAGAAAGTCACCTGCCGTTGCTGCCATTCTCCTGCTTCTTTTGGGTATATTGTGTTGCACGTCGGTTTCGTCCTCTCTTTCAATCAAATCATCATCAGCGGTAAGTTCCGGTTCTTCAAAAGAGAGAACTTTGTGTTCTGATGCGTGTAACAACGCCATTCTCAAGTAAATGTAATAATCATTTTCTTCAATCTCGATAGTGTCATCTGCAATCCATTTAACACTTACAGTTCCTTTTATGCCATCTTTGGAAACTATGTGTTCTTTCCCGGTGGTTGTAAACAGAAGGGGGTCCACAGGGTCCTGGCTGTACCACTCTGTTCGAACATCGGCAATATGGTCATCATCTGGCAGGTCTTCAAGAAGTTTCACGATGTAAAAGGAGCTTGTTTGCAAGGATCTTGGTCTACAGCTCTGCGGATACAACACATATGTTCCTTGGACCACTCTCAAGCAGCTGCTAAACCTATGCTTCTGTCGCTTTAAAAATATTAGTGTTGAGTTAAAAAAAATGGCTGACAGCAGTTTCAACAGTGGTCTTGATCAGCGATGTGTAAACGAAAGGTGTTACCGCATCGAAGGCAATGCTGTAACAAATGAATTAAACCATGTCCGTGTAAACAGTGCCTTAAATGAACATTATTTCTAAAGTAGGTTATGCTTTGTACAAAACTTGAAAAAGCTTCTCCTTTTTATTTGCTTTTCTGTAAAATTACATCGCCTGTTTTTCTCAGCCTGGATTCTCTGCTAAAACGTTCAGTTAAAACTTTGGTTTAAAAATTAACCTGGGTTTCTGGTTATTAGGATATTACACTACTAACCTGGAAAACTCACCGACAAGCTCGTATTCTTTAGCGTTATCTTCCAACATAAAATCCTGGTATATTCTCCACTCGTCTTCTGAGCTGACAGTAAAAAGTCTGCCGCTAGGGGAATCCGGCGGATCAGGCTTTTTATGCTTCACACCAATCGAAAAATCAAGTTTATCGATGACACACTCGTCTGACTCGTGCGCTTTGTCTTGAAACCCTCCGTAGCCGTCCAGAACAAAATGCGTCTTAAAATCTGAAAAGCTTCCTTCACTTATTTTCATATAAGTTGCCGGTACAAAAAACAGGAAACCGGCGGAAAAATCACTCGAGTAGTCATTGTCACGATCGGTCCGCATGCCATGTGCTTTTACCGGATGTCACTGATGTCATGCCATGTTCAGAATCACCGTGTCCACGAAACATGCGTTCAGCGGTCGTCATAGCCACGAGTTCAACAATCTCATGTACACGTCTCCATTGTCTCCTTTCATTGTCTTTTTGACTCGGATAAAGGCTTTCAGCTGAACTTTATTTTTAAATAACATGAACCGGTCTAAATTCATGCGTTTTGGGATGTGTAATCACAAGCTCAGGAAAGGTAGATATACTTTATACCTGAAATTCAAAAAACGTGATATACCGAATACCCATATTTCAGCTGAAATATACTGCATACCCGATTTAAAAAGCCCCTGTATACTGTATACCCAAAAACCCTGGCCGACCCTGATGCTTGTCTAACCAAGTGATTAATAGGCATAACTACGGAAAAAACGGTCAAACAAATAGGGATTGGAGTGCGTGCCGAATAAAGTACGAGAATGATGCTTGTCCAACCAAGTGATTAGTAGGCAAATCTACGAAAAAAAGTTCAACGTCACTGGCAATCTCTTTTTCGTAAGGGTATGCATGTACGCAAGCTTTATTTCTTATCATTCTTGCTTTCGCAAACTTCTCTAGGTCTATCAGAATGATAGCCACAAGTTTCGCAAGCGATTGCGTACATAATGTACACTTGTAAACGTAATGGGTTTTTGTACGCGTTTTCCAGTCAAAGGTAATGAAAAGAATGCACTTCAGTCTGCTTATTTATTTCAGCTGTTAGAAGATTTTTTAAAACGCCTGGCAGGCATGATCATTATGTAAACACATCGGACAAGAGCTTACGTGACACAGTTTAGACACCGGGTGACAATGTTCGCACAGCCAGCGTGAGTTCGAAAATAATTTAAAATGCCAACTTGCAAGCAGACTGCTAATAGTCTATGTAGTATGTTATGAGGTTGACTATGGCCTCATTTTTGTTTTCGGTTTTGCCACATGTCATCAGAGTTCCTTCCGCAAACGACTACAGGGGTATTTCTAGCCATCTCTTTTTAAGAATGTTGTAAGTCAAGTGCGTTGGATGACAATGTGACTAATGTGAGACTAAATTACTTCCTGTTGAGACAGATATTGCACAATGAGTCATAATTTATGCGTCGTACTCTTTTGGGCACTGTACTCTATTCCGCATTTTACAGGCCTCAAATGTGGAAAGGAATCAATAATACAGTTTGATGGTTTTGTCTATCTCTTAAGGTCAATTGTTAATTTGCTTTGCTTTTTCAGTTAGCCTCTCGAAACTAAAAAAATTGTCATTTTGACGTCGGTGGTAAATAGCACTTGAGGTTCAGTGATTCGATTCGGTGAATTGCACGCAACTTGTGTGCTAGGGTGAAGCTCCCATATTAGTGAATGGGACGAACAGTTTTTCGAGGAATAGACTAACTGGTCTGTGAGAAGGTTATACGTCGGCCTCTAAGACGGTAAAGACAACCATTACACCTCAACAAGGAAAACAAGTTTACCTGATAGGCACGCTTTGAACAACCTTGTTTAACAGTGTGAATACAATCATAGCCGCGAAGTCCAGTGATTACTTTAATTTATAGGAAAGTGTTCACAAAACCGATTTCTATGTCAGTTTGGTAGACAGCTAGGCGACAAAAAAATTGCAACACTCAAATCATTCCTCTAGGGTAGGATTTTTACCTGCTGTGTGCAAATTTGACTGATCAAAAAAGTACTTTCTGCCGGAGTTTTTAGATGAGATTTTTGCCGAGATGATACAGCGAATATTTGTAGTGGAAGGGTTAAATTAACGTTACAATTCGATCCAAAAGCTCTGTTCTCTGCCTCTAAGTGTTTTGTTTTCATTTACGCTCTTGAAATTTCGCCTTTCCTATCATCTTGAAGCCTAGAACTTGCTTTAAACTCTGAAGAAAGTCAGACGTCATTTAGAACGACGAAAGCATGTTCCGGCAAGGGTATCGAAAAGTACGGCACGAGTAAAGGGCGTACTGTTTACCGCTTTTTAGGATCATTTCCTTTGAAGCAACGCTCGGACAGAAGGAAACGTCTCCGAAAATAAGAGAAAGTTAAATGCATGTCCCGAACATATTCTGTTATATTCCGATATAGTTTGCTGGTTCCAGGATAATAATTTCTCGGTAATATCTTCAGATTCCCGAAAAAAATTCCCTTCTAAGCAAACAAGTAATCTTAGAGTTGCGGGCATCCCCTCTTCATTTATTGTGTTAGTAGGTGACACTACAACAGAATTAAAAACCCCGATGAAATACAATGATCAATAGATTCACTAAAATGGTCTTGAGAAAAATCCGTAGGCAGCCTAGGGGAACAGTACCGTGAAATCGGGAACTGCTTACAGCGTGGTTATCCAGAAGGAAGGCCGGAAAATACCTTGAAAATATTGGAATTCTAATATCAATAAGGAACTATTTACACGAACAAAAAACAGACATTTTACTGACTGGACGTTCTTCCAGGGAGTGAATCACAGGAACTGTTCCAACTAGATTATCAATTAATCCGGACCTTTATTATTAGTATTAAACACGATCACTCAAAAAGGAAAAAGATGAAAGCGCCTGCACCAGGGAGTGCAGGAAAAGGTAGCCCTCTCAGGATCTGGTGTTTCTTTAGTGAGTTTACTCTCTAGAACAAACGCTTTTTCCTTGAATTGTTGGTACGAACTATAACGTGGCTTAGTAGAAGAGTGAGTTTCAACTGTATTTAAACTGGCGCATACCGCAGTTAGCAGGACTATGATCCGCCGTCAATGTAAAATTTTCGATGTGCATATATCAAAACGAAATAAAACGCCTCACAGTATATTACTCTTATAATAATATGTATTATTGAAAATATTCGTGTCTGTGCCATGAAATCGGACAAAAGGTTAGATATTTTGCTCGTTTTAGATTAAAATTTTCACTTTCAGAGTACAACACGCTGCATGTTTATATCCATGTGCAGTCTACTGCATCTCACCGTCCACGTAAATGAAAATAAACACCACATGTTATCGTAAGAGCTATATAATTATGTTTTTTTTTTAAGGTGAAGTAAATTTGTCTGACATGAAATGCATTCGACAACATAACTGTAACACAAAGAGAGAGAGACAACCAGCTGACATATCGGGAGGGTTCCAACACCAATTTAGTGTCCGGCAAAATTCATTAAAAATGACCACTAGAAGTAAACGCACTGTGTGCGTTTACTTCTTACTGTCTTCTCACTTCTCGCTGTCTTACTGTCTTAGCTAGTTGCAAACTCTAGGTACGTTCTAATTTGCTTCGATCAAACGAAAGTAAATCATTTATTGCCTAACTATCCACAAGTCAAACAGACAACAAAGGATTCAGCGTGGTTCGCAAGCAGACCCAAGCCAATTAGAAAGAAACAAAGTACATACTACAACAACAATCTCACCGCCAAAAGGAAGCTGATCGCTCAGTGACAAGGACCTTTTGAACTCCTCTTTAGGACCTTTTCGTGGTTGTTTTGTTTGCCTTCTTTTGCACTCATACGGCGTGTCTCGTCAGCTGTACCGGAGGCCAGTTCATCTAACACCCTCCAACCGACTGATTCGAATACACCAGAAATTGGAAGCATCGCAGTTATTTTGTTAAAAACGTTATAAGCGAATCTTAAAATAAGGGCATCACTGAATCCGTCAACAATTGCAGCTTCTGTTAATCGCACAGTGAGGTGTTGTTGTTATTCACCTTTTTCTTCCATGGAGTTGCTGTTTTTGAGCCTCCGACATTTTTGACACGCGCTTACAGGAAAGTTCTAGTGTAGTCATTTAACCACTATTTTCATTTTGAGGTGGGATCTTAATGTGCGCGGTGGATTTTCTACGTAGTTTTACTTAACCTTTGCTTTGAGAGATTGTTGCTATACTGAGTAGTTAATGCACTACAAAAGTAATATTCTTGTATGCATGTTTTCTCGATCTTGCCTCGTTTCGTGATCGACAGTGAATTAATGGTGTGGCTACACATGTTAAACTAGAATTCCTGTTAAAGGTGACCGATTTATTCTGGGTTAGCCTGCTGTTCGTCAATCAGATGATTATATATTAACTTTCAAGTTCTACTGTCTCCACCTTCGACAAATCCCAGCTGTAATGGAAAAAACTTTTACAGAACTGTAGTAGAAGGAAATTTATGACATTTTTAAACTCCCGTGCATGACGTAGAGCATGTTATGGAAACAAAAGTAAACTCAAGAACACTGGCTTCCTATTGGTGCTTTAGGCGATGAAATTGGACCTTATTTGAATGGCTATGCTGTTTGGATTACTCGGTTCAAAAGAAGAAGTCGAATATCATCTTCTTTGCTCGAAGAAGGAAGCAGTGCTGTCTTCTTTTGACCCTTTTCAAAAATTTAGGCAGGAATGATGTGTTTCGTGGTTTAGCCCAAATAACACGTACTTAAAACCATTCATCGGTGATTTTAAAGGAAAGCTTTCAGGTATGAAATTGTGATGACTGTTTCGTTCATCTATAATCTATAATCTATAGATGTCAGTCATATTTATTTCATCTGGATCAATGATGTTCTTGTCTAAAAACGTATGTTCAAAGATGGCTCCTTCTTCCTAATACTCATACAGTCAGGGAATATGCTTCATTTCCCGGGGTATATCTCGAGTAGTAGACAGAATTTGGATAATTTGTTTACACCTTTTGAAAGGAATTATGTTGGTGTAGTTTTTGATATAAAAATTTCCATTATGTGTTTCCAGGAGAGCTCCTCAAAAATGCCCAAAATTCGACTTTTCTTGAGACGCCTTCTTAGGCGACACGGTCTGGAGGGCTGGTAACGAAAATACAAGCACTGGTAATAAGCAATATAGTATGACAAAAACCGTTTTGTTTACTTTGATTTGACCGTGTCTCTGTTTTATTGCCAACATGTTTTTAGTTCTGCTTGTCTGATGAGCCTTACAGATATACACGCGGCGTTCCTCCCTACGCTGGTGTAGCTAAACCTTCGCACGCCGTGAAACATACGAGCAACGCTTCTCCAATCCATTTAACCTGTTGCTGGACTTTTTTGTTCATTGATAATTAATTACCTGTGGTTGTTCTGCTATGGAGGACTGGTGCCGATGTATATTGCATGTCAAGAGTAGCTCGAAATTTTTGGCTTGCCGGTAAGTCCTCTTGGAAAATTCACTAGAAAATTCTATGTGGGAAGAATATTTGCATAAGAAGTATATACACGAAACTTCACTTGACACATCTCAATCGAGAAGAAAATCTTTCAACGATGCGTAAAGACCGGGACTTTCGAACAAAGAAGCTGAGTAAAAGGATTGGTAGGAGTTTGTTTATTTGCAATTTGCATGCGTGGGAAAGTACCAGAGTTTAGTGTTATAATTCGTCGTGCTTGATTTGTTACAGCTGCTAAAAACATCCAAATCCTACAGTACGTCTGCTTGTTGTACACTTCCCCGGAAAACACGTTATCGGAATTCACAAAGCCTGACTATTTTAACATATAATGTTGCTTTACAATCTTTGTTTTCTTGGAGGATAGTTCAAAATTCAACACATATTCACTGAGAAAACCTCGCTTGTCGACCTGTCAATCAATTGCAAAGCAATTCTTCTCGATAGACGTGCACGAATGCTCGAAGCGCCTCCAAACCCCAGAACTTGAAGCATGTGAATTGTGTAGCAGAAACTTTTGTCGGTAAAAGTGCCAAAAATGGCTAAATGCAGTATTGGAAAACTTTCCGAGACGGTTCAATTACTGTGAAAGGTACAGAGATCACTGAGTATCAAGCGCTAAGTGATTGTCAGGCGACATAACAGGACACTTAGATATGTTGAAAATGCGTGGAGAGGACGTGTCGTCTGAGAAAGAGCTGATTTTGATGGGGGCAGGTAAGGACATCTTCATGCCCCTCTCTTCAGCATCTTTCCCTATAGGGTGTGATTTGTTCACGGTCTCCTTTTCTATGTATTAGGAGTATTTGAGGGGACCACTACCGTAAACTTTCGCGTGTGTCCAAAGCACCGAGATTCCTTTGATATCAAATGCATCTCACTGCTCAAAAAAGCGCACGGGTGATCGCAGTATCAATAAGAAGCTGTCAGAGGAAATATTCAACAGGACTGGATCACTAACACCTATCGGCTCAGGTATTCATCTGTATCATTGTTATTTGTTAGGAATGTCGTACTAACTACCGTATCCACTAACAAGGCTCTATTATATGTTGTCATTCTTCCAGTAATCCGTCGGCAGCGCCGCGAAAAGCTGAACTCAAGCATTGCAGGTGTGGAAAAATAGTGAACGTAATCATTTTGCAGTGGGTTCCTCGTGCTTGTAGAGACCTACTCTTCTTTTTTATTACTTTCTCTTTTGTTTACTATCCATAAAATGTAAAAAGAAAGAACGCTTTCGTAGCCTAGGCCGTGCCACAGGTGTCTCTTGTGTTTCTCTAACTGAGCGTAGTGGGCTTCCTGTGGCGACGAGGTGGTTGGTGGTAAGTCTTCCTGGTGGCGAGATGACCGTAAACCAAGCAATGCAGCAGACTCGTACCCAGTCGCTTGTTAGTAGGAAGATGAAGAGTGCAAGGAAAAGTGGGGCGAGAAAAGGACGCGCAAAGGATTATGCAGAAAAAAGGGCAAAAGGCGCATCGCTTCAGCCAATTGTACGAAATAAAGGTTGCTCCCCTGTCTAAGAGACATCCCCTTGAATTTCCGTTCTCGTCTCGCACTTCCCTGGAGTTTCCGACCTTCAAACAGACCCCTTCCCCTTGAAAAAGAAGTCGACAACCCCCCCTCCCCCAGTCCCTAGTCTCCCAGCGCGTTTCAGTTTCAACACAGGACGAAGGTTTGTCCAATAATTTATTTCAAAAAAATAATGCACGTACATGTAGAGGTTTCAAATAAAAGATGAAGGAAAGAAGTAGGAAAGGTGATAGAATTACACCTGAGAAGGGGCTATAAAATAACACCCAACCTTTAGGCATTATCTGAAGGGAATGCAGAATTTTAAAGGTGAGGGTGGTTGCCGTGACGACACACGGAAATCCGCGTTATGCTATAGTCTGCTAGCATTTGAGTAGTAATTTACGTTATATTTTCATTTTTAACGTAGGCACGGAGCGTTTCTGTGGCCAGTGAAGTCAGCGTCCTGGGAGATGAACAAGAAGAGAGTATGGAAGCGCTTTCAGGAGACCTCGAGAGGTCGGCCATTAGCCCTGACAGTACTCTGTACCAGCCTTCCTCATCCCAGGAAGAGACGCAGTCGACGACTGATGACAGCATCAGCCAAGCCATGTGTGTACAATTCCCCAGACCTCCAGATAACACTGGCAAAGGAAAAGTAGCAGCTTTGCAGTGGTTCGTGGATGAGTGCAGTATTGGGCCTCTCGACTGTGTCAAAGTTAGTGATACCGCAAATTTACGTCGCCAGTTATTTTCCAGTACTTTCCCCCAAAAAACTGTACAATCCGATGGCATGTAACATGAACAGATTTTGTAACTAGTCTGTCAATCAAAGGCAGGATGATTTACCTAAAGGCTTCCCGCAAAAGAGGAGTCTAAGGAGAGAGAGTGCTTAGTTGAGAGAAAGTCGGAATAACAAATCTGCTAGAGAGAGCAACGACCCGTGCACCAATCGTCCGGTATTACAACAACTTAATTGTATGCCTCATTGCGTTAAAAATGACCAAAATATCTGTAATAAATCGGAGACAGCGTCGAAAAATAATAAACAAAGCAGATTTTGTCATTTTATGGTGTCTTTACGGCCACAGCTGAAAATTCTGTAACTCGTAACCAGTCCTCCAGACCGTGTCGCCCCGAAGGCATTTCAAGAAAAGTCGAATTTTGGGCATTTTTGAGGAGCTCTTCTGTAAAGACATAATGGTTGCCCGCGGAAATTTTTGTATCCAAAACTACACCAACATAAGTCCTTTCGAACATATAAACCAATTTTCCAAAGTCTGTCTACTACTCGAGAAATACCTCGGAAAATGAAGCATAGTCCCTGACTGTATGAGTATTAGGGAGAAGGAGCCATCTTGGAACATACTTTTCTTACACAAGAACATTACTGATCCAGATGAAATATATATGACTGATATCTATAGATTGTCATTAACAAGTGGATTAAGTTTTATTGGCTACAATGTTTTTGGTAAATTTTTTACCGATTTTTCAAATTTTGCGTTTTTTCGGTTTTCACAGCAAAAAATGCCCCGTTAAAATGAACGCGTCCCAAAATAGAATTTTCGAGTTTTGGAGAAAACAAATTATGCCAATGGATCAGGCATGTAATAGGCTTTATTCTGACAAAGTATCCAAATTTTGATTTTTGGGCCGATTTCCAACTTTGCTCGATGCTTACAGGCAGCGCCTCTTAAATATTGCCAAAGACTGCAAATTCGACGTCTTGGTTTTCTATTTCTTTCTTTCTTTCTTTCTTTCTTTCTTTCTTTCTTTCTTTCCTTCTTTGTTTTTTGTTGACGATGGGAACTTGTTTTTTTTTGCAGAACAGGTTGCGCTGGCCTACTCGCTACTTACCCGCGAAATGAAAGAAATGAAAATAATTAAAACTGACAAATGACACCTAAACTTATGTAGGTATATCAGCCGATATGCACGACTTCTCCTTCAATAAATATCAACGGCCTCAGAAATACCTAATCTTAGGAAATACATCAATAGACGTCAATTCTTTGACACGCGATAGGTTTGAGCAGTACGCATATAAAGGTTGTGAGAATGAAGGTTCTTGGTACATGAAAAATCTGCAGGTAATACACATTTATTGAGCGATCAAGCCTTAGAACAAGGCCCTGCAGTCGTCAGTACTCTAATTTGAAGTAAGCAAGAATTCAATGATTACCAGTATATGATCTAACTATATTTCCTAAAGCATAGAGTGCGTTGCATGCAAAGTCATCTACGATACTAGATATAGCTTGCCAAAATCTTTTGTATACAAGAGCTTACAATAGGACCGCAATTTGTACGACAAAAATGCACTCATACAACTGATTTGTGAGGAGGGGGGATAAATAGTGGCCACAACACGCCATTCTGGAGGGGGAGGAATGGGAGAACTCTAGCAAGCGACCAAGATGCACTGAGCCTGAATATCGACAGTTCTCTGACTCGAACGTACTGACCTTGATATAGAAATGTTAAATGGCATGATCTACAGCTACAAGTGCCGAGTAAAGAAGGCAGTAAAATTCCTGACTCCAAACCACAGGAAATAACTGAAAGTTCATAATATTGCATTGCACACTTATAGATCTATACCGCTTTTCCCACAAAACGAACCTTAAAGCACGCTTTGTTTTTTCAGCCAAGCGTGGACAGGCAAAAAGGGAGCTTTCTAAAAAAATGTTGGTCAAATTTCGTATGGATCGGTCGTGCAGAGTTAGCATGAAGAATTTGACCAAATATGACCAAATGTGGTCATTTATGGTATTTACTTGATATTTGCTGCGATTTGGCTATCTTTGTAAATCCGGTTTTTTGAGCAGTGTACATGTAGATTGCAATTTCACTTTCAGAGTACAACTAGCTGCATGTTTATCAGTATCCATGTGCAGTCCATTGCATCTACACCGTCCACGTAATGAATATAAACATCACGAGTTATCGTATGAGCTATTTATGTTTTTTTAACGGTAAAGAAAATTTGTCTGCCATGAAATGCATTCGACGACATAACTGTAACACAAAGAGAGAAAGTCAACCATATGACATATCAGGAGGGTTCCAACACAAGTTTAGTGTTCTGCAAAATTCATTGAAAATGGCCATTAGACTGAAGTAACCGCACTGTGTGCGGGATGGCACTCTTAAACGGGAAAGGCTAAAAATAAAGGCCTTTTACTATCTATAGCTAGTTGCAAACTCTAGGTACGTTCTAATTCACTTCGATCAAACGAAAGTAAATCATTTATTGCCTAAATATCCACAAGTCAAACAGACAACAAAGGATTCAGCGTGGTTCGCAAGCAGACCCAAGCCAATTAGAAAGAAACAAAGTACATACTACAACAACAATCTCACCGCCAAAAAGAAGCTGATCATTCAGTGACAAGGACCTTTTGAACTCCTTTTTAGGATCTTTTAATTTCTTGGTTGTTTTGTTTGCCTTCTTTTGCCCTCATACGTCGTGTCTCGTCAGCTGTACCGGAGGCCAGTTCATCTAACACCCTCCAACCGACTGATTCGAATACACTAGAAATTGGAAACATTGCAGTTATTTTGTTGAAAACAACGTTATAAGCGAATCTTAAAATAAGGGCATCGCTGAATTCGTCAACAATTGCAGCTTCTGTTAATCGCACAGTGAGATGTTGTTGTTATTCACCTTTTCCTTCCATGGAGTTGCTGTTTTTTAGCCTCGACCGACATTTTTGACACGCGCTTACAGGAAAGTTCTAGTGTAGTCATTTAACTACTATTTTCATTGTGAGGTGGAATCTTAATGTGCGCGGTAGATTTGCTGTGTAGTTTTACTTAACCTTCGCTTAAAGAGATTGTTGCTATACTAAGTAGTCAATGCACTACAAAAGTAGTATTCTTGTATGCATGTTTTCTCGATCTTGCCTCGTTTCGTGATCGACATGGAATTAATGTGTGGCCACACCTTTCAAACTAGAACTCCTGTTGAGGTAGCTCCCTAGAGTTTCTACAAAAGTGACTATACGAACTGGCAAGACTTGCGAAAGAAGCCCTAGTTCTGTTGTCTTGCAATCTTTGTTCCTGGATTTTACCAGTAAGGTTACCAAATTAATTACCCTTATTTTTCAGGGTTTGCTTCTTAGGCATAGGCCATTGTCATGGCAACAAAGTATCTAAAGAATGACAGATATTTTCCATTAATTGGCTTTTTTTCTTAAATATTTTGATTTTCCCTCGGTAAATTTTTTTTAAACTTTCCTATTTTGTGAAAGTGATTTTGACTAACATTTTGCAGGGGAAAAATATGGGGACGTTTAGACGGATTCACCTATCCGCTTAGACGGATTTCTTATTTTTAACCATTAAAATGGATTGCTCTGACAGAATTTTTCCAAAAAATGATATGTGAAAGGCAGCGTTAGCATCTCAAAATTTGCAAAATTAAAAAAAAGAAATGACCGGAGGAAACGCGAGAAAATTTACTGTTAACTTTGCTTTTTTGGCTATGCTGACGTCATAAACATCAGGAAAAGCCTACGATTTTATGTGAGCGCGCGCAGATGACTACAGCTCGCATCATCAGCGCGCGCGCGCGGTCATAAATTTATAGGGAGCTACCTTAAAGGAGACTGATTTATTCTGGGTAAGTCTGCCGTTCGTCAATAAGATGATTGTATATTAACTTTCAAGTTCTACTGTTTCCACCCTCGACAAATCCCAGTCGTAATGGAAAAAACTTTAACAGAACTGTGGTAGAAGGAAATTTTTAACAATTTTAAACTACTGTGCATGTCGTAGAGCACGTTAGGGAAACAACAGTGAACTCAAAACACTGGCTTCCTATTGGTGCTTTAGGCGATGAAATTGGACCTAATTTGAATGACTATGCTGTTTGGATTACTCGCTTCAAAAGCACTAGTCGAATATCATCTTCTTTGCTCGAAGAAGCAAGCAGTGCTGTGTTCTTTGGACCCTTTTCAACAGGTAAGGTAGGAATGATGTGTTTTGTGGTTTTTCTCAAATTACACGTACTCATTGAAAAGCACACATCGGTGATGTAAATGGAAAGCTTTCAGGTATGAAATTGTGATGACTGTTTCGTCCATTAGCCCAACGCTCTATTTAAAGTGAAAACCTAGACAAGGATACAGTCTCTCTTGTAGCAAGACAGCATAAAACACTGAGAAGTTTGACAGGTTTCAAAACATCTGAGTTAAATACAGTAGACCTTTAGAATGCCTAGTTGAAACATATCCTTGCGCTTTCATTATTTCGCATGCCATTGGGAAGAGGCTAGCCCTTAACACGACATGTTTTCATTATGGGGCAAGTATCATGAACGCAGCTACAAAGTGAGAGCTATAAAAAACACCGCTTCAAATTGGACGCGCTGAGCTAAATTCCAGACTTCACGCTAAGCAACTGGTATTTGGCATGAATTCCAAACCAAGACTCACAATGCTAAGCAGAGGCCACTGGCACACGGTGTCAGTTGAAAGACAAAAATTACGAGGATAAAAGTGATTGAAAGTGTCCACAGGAAATGTTTCCGTTTCATTTGGATATGTCGGTGTTTTTGAACGTTTTTGCTTAGTTTTGGAAGTGAGGAAAAGTTAGCTTAAACAAAAGTTTCGGTCATGACTTTTGGTAGCGCAAATAAATTCGGTAAGCCTAAATACGTAGAGGACTCTCTCAAAACAAATGGCAAAACGAACATGTACAGAGTGTGTGTTCCAGCCAAATCTTGTTTTGGGATCGCAAGAAATTTGACAAACCAGGACATGAGCTAGAAAAGTTTCGTTGCCGTTGATTTTACCGATACAAAAAACAGTATTATTAGTTCTTTGTCTTACCTCAATCAGTCTTGTACTAATCAAAAACTCATGACTACAAACTTGTGCAGCTTTCCTAGTCTCGTCTTTCGCTGGCGCTAGCATCAAACCTGAGCAGTGGTTTCCAATCTTAACCATACAAATCAAGCGAAACTTGCAAAAGGGCGATTCCTGAGATCTCCAAATAGGGGCATTAATGAGTTCCGTTCGTTTACAGGTTCTAATAATCACTCAGTGAGGTATTGCTGTTATTAACCTTTTTCTTGGGTTGTTGATTTTGAGCCTCAACTTTCAGACACAAAAACTGCTATCGTAATCGAAACTGGTTCCGTGATCAGCACTGCATGGCAAGGGTGGACGCATGTACATGTTATAAGACTCGTTCGCCCAGATGACGATTGCAAGTTTTAAACATGTTTGTCGTGATCGCGCTCCGTGCTTTTAAAAAGCTGGAGTGAAGGGAACCCTTCGACTAGTTTCGAATCCCTTCAAAAGCAACAGCAAATAGAGCAAAATCATTTTCTTGGCTTGAAGAAAGAAAATTACTGTCTTGTTCAGACGCTTTTCAAAACCTGAGGTGAAAATGATTGCCTTTTAGAAACGCGTAGACACTTCTTTTAAATGTCCAAATAAGGCAATGAACGTGCTCTGTAAATCAAATTGTGTGGGAGTTTCTAAAAATGTCACGCTGCAAAACTTAAGAAGCCAATGACAAAGTTGCCATAGTATGACTCTAAACAACCGTTCAATTGACGTTAAATAATTTAAAATGTTCGTTTAAATATCTCGATCGCCAGCTGAAAATATGGGGGAGGGGGAGGGGGCAAGACACACTGTTTAGTGCTCGGTCTCAAAACAAGAAAGTCACTGTAACGTCGTGATGTGCTACTACACATGACCCAGTGAATTTAAAGCAACTAGGGAAGTTAAAACATTGGTATCTGACGTTTGATTCGGTTCAAAAGGAACAATTGTCTCACTGCAAATGTGGGCGCAGCTTTGCGTGCTCAGCATCTTTAATTTTTCCACGAGGTCGTTATTAACAGTGACGCAGTAAAATTAAACGTCAGTGCATGCTGTACATGAGGGATAAACATACTAAAGGCTTGTATTGGAAACTTTACAACAAAGCTTATTCTTACCCGCTGGCACGAATATCATGATCAGGCACATGAAAATAGCCAGCTGCTGCAAATTCGACATGTTGGTTCTCCATTCCGCCTTCTTTGACGATTGAAGTTTCTGACTGAGAATGAGGCGTGCTGACAAGCTTGTAAGCGCAAGGGATAGTAATTAAAATACATCAAACGAAAATGTGGCACACCTTAAAATCTAAAAATCTTAACTAAAATGCTTTCCAATTCTGCGAAAATAGTTGTTAAGTCAGATTGGTCAGGGTAAAAATGTCCCAATGCACACAGTTTTTTTTCTGCTATCTTGGGCTCCTATCCTGAAATGGCCAAGCCCTTGGTCGTAGATTGTTCAAGGACACGTTTTCTGCTTTGAAGGGAAATCAGCTGACGCTGGGAAAGAAGACAACTTGTGTTGAAGTTTTTTCACAAGAGACCATGAGTAGACATGCATGCAGATACTGTTGCAGGTAAAGTTAAAAGAATCCTACTCACCCATCGATTGCGACACTGAGTTCTGGTCTTCGTGACTTTCTTAAATGTATTACGCTTATATTTGAACGGTTATTGGTGTGTTGGTTTTTGTTTTTCCCGTGAAATTTGCGAGTCAAAGCTACGGCTCTCTTCGGCGCACCACTCTTCTTTGGATGGCAGAACGAAAACGGTCGAAGTTATCACAGAAATCATTGGTGGAAATTATCAGTATTTTACTTCATTACGGAAGGCGTTCTTTTCGCGCTGAAGTGCATTGTGCACATGAGAAATCTGCAGGTAATAAACATTTATTGAGCAATGAAGCTTTAGATCAAGACCCTGCTGTCGTCAGTACTTTAATTTGAAGTAAGCAAGATTTCAATGATTACCTATATACGGTCTAACTATATTTCCTGAAGCATAGAGTACGTTGTGTGCAAAGTCATCTACGATGCTTGATATAGCTTGCCATAAACTTTTGTATACAAGAGCTTAAAATAGGACAGCACTTTTTACGACAAAAATGCACTCATACAAACATTTGTGAGGAGGGGGGATAAATAGTGGCCAAAATACGCCATTCTGGAGGAGGAGGAATGGGCGACCTCTAGCAAGCGACCAAGATGCACTGAACCTGAATATCGACAGTTCTCTGACTCGAACGTACTGACCGTGATATAGAAATGTTAAATGGCATGATCTACAGTTACAAGTGCCAAGTAAACAAGGCAGTAAAATTCCTGACTCCAAACCACAGGAAATAACTGAAAGTTCAACAGTTATAAATCTATACTGTTTTTCCCACAAAACAAACCTTAAAACACGCTTTGTTTTATCAGCCGAGCGTGGACAGGCAAAAAGGGAGCTTTCTAAGAAAATGTCGGTCAAATTTCGTACGGATCGGTCGTGCAGAATTAGCATGAAGAATTTGACCAAATATGATCAAATGTGGTCATTTATGGTATTTACTTAATATTTGCTGCGATTTGGCTACCCTTGTAAATCCGTTTTTTCGTGCAGTGTAGAACTTTTTAAGCCCCAGGTATTAACGAAGAATTAAAAATGTGCGAATAAGGCAATGAACGTGCTCTGTGAAAGAAATAATGCGAGAGATCCTGAAAATGTCGCGCTGAAAAACTAAATAAAAATACCACAGTTTTTATGAAGGCAATGCCAAAGTTGATAGTATGACTCCAAACAACTCTTCAATTGACTTAAAATACTTTAAATTGCTCGTTTCTTGAAATTTACTGCACTGATCACCAAATGAAAATACGAGGGGATAGTACACACTGTTTAGTGCTCGATTTGCGAAAGAAGAAAGTTATTGCAGCGTCGTGATCTGCTACTACACATAAACCATTGAATTTTTAGCAACTAGGAAAGTTCAAACTTTGGTATCTGTCGTTGTTTTGTTCAAAAGGGACAATTGTCGTACTTCAATACAAATAAATGCATAATGGTTGAAAAGTTGCAATCGGGCACCTGGAGCATTAAATTACGATCATGAAAAAAGAATGAGGTATTTAAGAACACTGGACAGGGTAAATACAGAAATTGCTACCACAAGTAAAAAGAAAGAAAAAACAGAGGAAAAGTAGATTTGGGGAGCTTTTAGGAATCTGGCCTCTGCATTTGACCACCCTTATTTCCCTCCATTCGCCGATTTATTTAGTACACATGTGCATGCTTTAAAGTATTAAGATAACGTTTTGTAAGCGTTTCATTCGACCGCCTGGGATTGTCGCAATAAGAAATACTTTTTTTCATGAAGAACGCCAGGTAGACATGGCTTAGTTTGGTTTCGAAACTTCGCGTTGGTAGCCGTAGACTGATGACCTACGCAGAACTTGAAAGTGGAAGACGGCGTGGACGAATTGTTTGCCTTTTCCGGAGCCAATTTCGTTTGTTTATATTGAAGGTTTAAATTCGTACATGTTGCATTCGAAAATGTCTGTTCGCAGGAACAGTAAACAGTTTTAACCAGTAATTAGCAATTAATTGATCAAAACCTTATCGAAAGCCAAAAATAGACGCAGCTTTTCGAAATTGAAGAAAAAGTATGCTCAGCATCCTTAGTTTTCCCACGAGGCCATAATGTTAACAGTGACACAGAAACATTAAACGTGCATGTTGTACATGAAGTACAAACATACTAAGGCTTGTAGCTTAGCAATAAAGTTTATCCTTACCCACTGGAAAGAATGTCAGGAATATGAAAATAGCCAAATGCTGCAAATTTGACATTTTGGTCCTCTGTTCTTCCCAACTGGATGGGAGCCTAGTCATTCCATCAAAATTCCATCTCGGCATCAATTTCGTGGAGTGGAAACTCCCTATTACGAGGGCACAGAAAGCAAAAACCTAAACTGCCACAATGAACGGTGCATGTTGCTCTGAATTTCCAATGAGAAATTCGAAAAGCTCTTCCAACTATCTTTCCTGTCCAGAATGTAACGGATGGCCACTGAACATGATTACACCATTTCACGAGTCGGCGTGACGTCCGTTTCCGCATATGCGGGGGGGGGGGGGATAAATAATGGCCAAAAATACGCCTCTCTGGATATTATTCAGAAAAAAATTCAGAGGAATGGGAGAACTCTAACAAGCGGCCAAAATGCACTGAACCTGAATTTCGACAGTTCTCTGATTGGAATATACTGAGCATAATATAGAAATGCCTCATGGCATGATCAACAGCTATAAGTGCCAAATAAACAATTGCAAGGTAACATTTTTGACTCCAAACAACAGGAAATAACTGAAAGTTCAATACCGTTGCACGCTTGTAAATCTAAACCACTTTTTCTCCGCAAAACGTACCTTGAAACACGCTCTGTTTTAACAGCCGAGCGTGGACAGGCAAAAAAGGGAACTTCATAAGAAAATGTTGGTCAAATTTCGTATAGATCGGTCGCGCAGAATTAGCATAAAGACGGTGGTTTGAATGCACAATTTGGACAGTGTCACCAATCATTTTATTCTCATCACCTTTGCGTAGTCTTGTGCTATTTTTATATTTTGAGCAAAAATTGTTATCCCTCAATAAAAAGAACTGTCTAACAACCTTGATTCAGAAATTAATGGTGACTACAGCTAAAGCCTACGCGAGAATACCGCAGGGTGATAGCGGCAATTTATTAAAAAATTTGCCGGGCTAACCGCTACAGAAAATAAATCACATAAACAATTATGGTGCTTTCACCCATCCTATGGCAGTGACAGCCGTGAAATTACAGCCAAATCACAAAAGTTTTACAGCTATCTTGTTGTCCTGTCGGGTAAGCTCGAGGACTTAAAATCCGACAACGTTAATTGAAATAGCTATATAGTGCAAGGGCAGTTGTATTGGCTGTAATTATCTGCAGGTGTTTCGAGGTCAGGGTTATTGGCTCACAGCTGCTGTCGCTGAAGTCAGCGAAAACTACGGTCACTGATGGGAGGCCAGTTCATCCATATAAAAATCGCCCCGGAATTTTTTTTCTAGTGGAAGCTCTCTATGTTCGAGGATCGGTAAAAGTGTCACGCTATAAGTTTGCATGATGGCCAGGTGTGAAAAATTAAATCTTAAAATCCTCGGCATACAAACGCATGGGTATTACGATGACATATGGTGTACATTTAGTGCTGGTTACCTTCAGACTGAGAGGTTTTAAATACCAGATTGGAAACTCTAAACTTCTTTTGTATCAAAGATCGTCAGTTTTGACCCTAACACATTTTGTGAGGGAAAATAAAAAGAAAAATATGCGCCTTTTTCGATGATTTAGACAACTGGGTTAGATTATATGAAATAATCATATATGAGAACTGCGGGTGAAATAAGAAATGATGAGGACCATTGCAGTGAAGATATCAATTTAAACAGTTGAAAAAGAAGGCTTGAAAGAGACACGACTGTCCCATGACCGTGCGGTACCGGTGCAGCTCTGTAACCAACTGACCTATCACAGTCGTACAAGGGAGAGAAAGAGCTGTCATTTAAGTGTGGAAGCTGTTTAACCTAGCATTAAGAATGGCCAAATCACCCACAAAAGGGTACGCTGAGTTGCGTGCGAAACTGAATAGCTCCTTGCTAGCTTAATTACGTGCCAAACTAAACGAAGAGGGTTGGTTAATTTAATGGACTGTTTGCGTCAACACGTATAGATTCGAAACCCTAAATAACAGGAAGTTATTCCATACGTTCTTCCACCTTGATTCACCGTGGCAAACCATTGAACGCTGTACGCCCATACAGAAAATTTGGAGGACGTATTCTGCTAAAACGTTCCCAAGATGTCACCTATTCTTTTTTTGCTGGCAGTACTAACGACTGCAAAAGTTCGCCTTTTAACTCCGTTCAGACCAGCTTTTGTAGTCTTCCAGGAACGAGGAAGGCTAATTTTCTTTTTAGGCCAATTTAAGATGGCGGACGTTTGCGTGTTTCATTATCTTAAACAACCGTTTAGGTCTTCAGGTTGATAAAGCTTCAAACATTTAAAATTGAACACTGTTTAACTGTTTGGCGACAACAATAGGTTTCAATTTATGCTTAGACAAATACTTGGTTGATTATTATTAGAAAACGACCATTGTTTGCATAATGCAAGGCTAGTTCGAGAAACGAACTCTACGGTATTGTAAGCTTAGAGAAGCGGCAGAGAATTGGTATGAGTACAACCAATTTTTGAATATTTTTCAACATAGGATTGTTAACGATCGTAATATAGTACTATTTTC
Source organism: Siderastrea radians (assembly GCA_964017195.1). Taxonomy (NCBI): domain Eukaryota; kingdom Metazoa; phylum Cnidaria; class Anthozoa; order Scleractinia; family Rhizangiidae; genus Siderastrea; species Siderastrea radians. The sequence goes on along the minus strand of OZ024893.1, from coordinate 2,770,656 downwards.
GGACACGTGTCAATGGTTCGTTTCAACATTTGATATAGGGGAGAAACGCAAAGGACTTGTGTGACTTCGGCGAATCGACCAACGTTGAGAATATGCCAACTAGGGAATAGATCTTTTTTCGGTGGTGTCTATAACAATTGACACCATCGAAGTGACCATTGTTCCTGGAGTTACATTGGAAAAACTGGTAGATCTTTTGCTACATGTACGAGAAAAGCAAACCACATTAGGAATGTAAAACCAGTTGCCAAAGTATCGCGAACCATGCGTGATCTTATGACCATAACATTGACTTTGAAAACGCTGTGGTTATTTGCAAAGCCAATTATCTCGATCAGGCAGACGAGAGCTCGCATTCAAGAATTTTTAGCCAGAGAACAGTTTCATCCTGGCTACGTCCCTTCTGTTTCTAAAAAAAATTCTAAAGTTCTAGTGGCACCGACAACAGCTAAGGTCCTAGATTACAGGAATAAACATAACCTCGGAATCGATGCTTCAAGGAAATGTCTCGTTTTGCTACTGTGCGTAGGTTCAAGAAACTACGACTCTTTTAACCCTATTCAGTCGAATGGGGGTCGAAATCTGCCGGCAAGGACTTTGGAAGTTTATAAAATTTTTAAATACAAGCTAAAGCCACCAAACCAGAAACTCATAAGGAGTTGAAACGTGTAACTAGTGTTCGATGCTCGTAAATATTCATTTTTTCTAAGTACCATATTTGGAAACCCCTCGCTCCAGTCCACGCACGAGTTTAAGGCGCCAAAACCTTGCGAAGTGCTGCAGCGTTTCATTGCAAACCTGAATGGATCAATGAAACTGCTCCGAAAAGAACGTCCGGGAATACGTTTTTTCGCAAAAGTCGTACAATTATTGGCTCTAAAATGTGGTACAGGTTTGATGTTTCCTGAAAAAATTGTTGTATTCATCGCCCAAAGCGGATTTAAGCTGTATGATTTTAACATTGTAGATGGAGAGTTGAAACGAACACAAAACGTAGTGGTTCCAGGTTCAGAGGCCGCAGACGGGATGTGGCAAAAAAACATGTTTTAAAACAATGAATCAAACAACTGGGAAAGCGATCATTCAACTTATTTTGCATTACGTTCTCTTTATTTGAACATTTGGAGCTGCTTGAACTCAGAGCTACATCGACTGCAGGTAAAACGATATTATTTTTGTAGTATATAGCCGAAGAAAAAGTCGTCCTTTCTTATTCAGTTTATTTAGCTTGATTTTGGTAGCGAATCACTGAAAACGTATGACACTTCAATATTATTAAACGGTTCTCTTCAATTTTACTGTGTTTTATTTTTGTATCATGTCTTGATGTTTCGGTGTCAAAAGTTTTCCGTATAAAATCTACCTTTTGTGAACATTTGTTGATAGTGCGACGGTGAAAGAAGCGGGACTGAAATCATAAAAACAACGCTAGACTATTTTGGTTTAATTTGGTTTCACAGTCTGATTTAGTTCTTACCCCAGCACTTTGCTCCATGTTGTTTTAATTACTAATTTTTTTTGCCTCAAAAAATTCCTGCTCGGTCTTCGAAACCGGCAGTATATTTCTTTTCGCTTTATCGTTCCAACGTTTGAAAGTTTTTCGGCTTTATTTTCCCCAGTTTGTCGGCCATTAATCTATGAATAAGTGCGCGAACTTGGTGTAAAATTACGTCACGTCCTTCACGAAGATTGATTGGTCAGTTCTCTCTCTCTTCATGTTCCAAATATGGTACTTGCGAAAATGAATAATTACGAGCATCGTTCAAAACCTAGATATGCGAGTTACACGTTTCAAGTCCTTATGAGGTCCTGACCAAACTCAGTGACTTTTCCTAAAAATTTATCTGGGAACGATTTTGTATAGGAAGTCCTTAAGTTACCGTGGGAAACAAATTTACACAGGCAGTTTTTCACAATTCCCCATTTTAATGAGAAATTATAGTTTTCTTAAGGTAAGGTAAATGTATTATTTTTAGATCATTAGAGTGTTCTTTTATTGATTTTGATTACTCTTTGGTCAATTTTGGCACTTTCAAAGGTTTTCTAGAAAACCAAGAAATGGCGGATCCAAGAAGGCTGCCATTTGAGAACATGACGTAATTCTTACGTCATGCGACGTCATCAGCTCATTTTGCGGACGTCGAAGGAAACATTTTTGAACGCATTATCTGCCCATTACGTTTCGTTGTCATAGCTTTAATATTCTCGGAGTTAAGGAAGGGGGCGGAATCCTTAAGGACGGTATCTACTGATACAAATTAAGGTATTGTTGCGCTGTTTAGGACTCCTCCAAATCCACCCCCCTGGTCCCATAAGAACAAAAAAGCCGGGTCTGATTAGGGTTAAGGAAGGTACCTACTTATACAAAGGTATTTTTGCGTGCTTTAGGACTATGCGAAAAAGCAGATCTTGCCAAGGGCTGTTGGAATACGAAAAGAAGAATTGGGGATAACCACGCATTTTTCGGAGATAATTGAGGTTAAATTTAGAAATGCCACACATAGTAGCTTTTTAGAATTGTGGTTGCTTGGTTATCCACAATTTCCTTTTTGGATTATAATAGCCCTTGTTAAGTTCTGCTTTTCCCGCATAATCTTAAACTGTGCAAAATACCTCTGTATTAGGAGGCACCGTCATTAAGTCGAAGAACAACAGGCCCAACAATGCTTCCAACGGCTCCAGAGATGTGCGGAGAGATAAGGAGAGAAAAAGAGATAAAGAGCAGTTAACCCTTAACTGAACACTAACAAGAGCAGAATTCGGATGGCCTGTTATCACGGGAGAAGTTTGATCTGAAGTCAACGATTAATGGCCGCTGGTTCCTTGAACGCTCAATTTTCAATACGGCAGTTTTTCATACTTGGAATGAAGACATTCCTTTTTATTAATTGCTGACCTGAAGAACTGGAGGATTTGTTTTAAACTCGACGGCGCATAAGAAGAGTTGAATTGGAGAGCTTGAAGGGAAGTCTACAACCTTATTCGAGGACATATATGTTTTTTAGAGGAGATCTGGAAAGGGGCTATCTGCAAAGGACCTCTTCAGCTCTAGACTTTCGTTTCATTTTTCAAGTACTTCTTTCGCTTCAATAGTAAAGTAAATTAAATGTTTGATTGTGGATTTTCAACTTTAAGGGGCTCGATCACGGATTTTTAGCATCTCTTTGAACAGCCAAAATATTTGTGTCGCGGGAAACCTGAAAATAGTGGCCCATTTTATTAATAATTGTTATATTTAATTTCTCTTTCCCTTTTTGTACTTTATCCATTAAGTGACACTCTTTTGATTAATGGTACTTAATTGCTCCTGAAAACGCCTAAACATCACAGTGCCGAACCGAAATGCGGTCTCAAGAAGGGTCAATTATTAAACTTTGCTTGAAGCGTCCTTCCTTGTTATGTGTCAATCATCGGAATGGCTGGAGTTTTGTTATGGTAGATGAAGATTAGTGTTTCGCCATTCTAGCGTCGGTGGAAGATTGTTGTTTCGTGCCTTTAGCGTTAATAAGGCATTTTATCGCACTTAGATTAAATTTACTACTAAATGAGGACAATTTATAATGATATAAATGTGATGGTGAATTGTAAGCCTGGTGAGTATTTACTTATTCAAAGTTTAGAGCGAGCACTTTTTTTTCACTTGATGAGAAATGTTTTGAAATGTTTACTGCTTTGCGTCACCAGAAATATCAAGACAGGATCAATGGTAGCCCGACGAATTCAACATCTTGATTGAAAATCGTTCAACATTGTTGAATTAAACTTGTAGGACACGTTTGGCCACCCTTTTGACTGACATAATATTTTTGTGTTAGATATATTCTGTACCGTATCGTCTGGTCCTACCCCTCCATGCTCTACCGCACACAGCTGTGTGAGTGCCACAACCTTTTGCTTTCGTCGCAGTTCTGGGGAAAATGAAAACATACAGTAAGATTTTTAAAATTTCACAGCTCGGAGAACATGCACAGATTTTGACTTATGACTTGGGCTAGAAAAGGCTGAAAACATACTGCTTTCGGCATCTTGGTTGTAGATCGAGTCCGGCAATCCTGGTTTTTTGTGTCTGAATCAAGCTCTTATTTCGCTGTACTCAAGTTGTCCACCGTGTCTGTGGATGTGAAATTACTCACCGTAAAACAAGGAAGTAATCCTCTTGAAACAACTCTTCCTAATAGCGTTATATGTGCCCGTTCTAAATCTGCGTTTTGTTTACTGATTAGTAATCAGAGAAATACCTTCTAGAAATCGGCTTTCCTTTGTCAGCATTCAGTTTTAGTTAAAGTAATTAATGAACCTTAGTGTTTATAAGGGAGTTCACAGGCTGGGGTGCTATAAACTAACTTGTGTTCCTAGTTCATGTATATGGGTTGTCTTTACCGTCTTAATAGTGGCGAAAGTATGGCATGTTCACAGGACCTATCTAGTCCTTGAAAAATTGTCGAGTTTGCTAGGGAAATAAAATTCCCGGGATAGCACACATGTCCGGGGAATCGGGGGACTCATCTAAAAATGGCACGGATGCTTGTCGTATCTAGCAGTGGTTAAAGCGAAAGCAAAAATAAAACGGTGTGAGGCTGGAAAGAGACGGATCTCCCTGTTAACTCCATCTATAATTTCGAAAAATCGGCATGTTCCAAATGTTCCAAATTTTCGGGTGGACCTTAATACATAGTAGTGTTTAAAACTTAAGTAGTATTGTCCGCCCACCGATCACGCCTAGCCTCGTTTTGATGCAGGGGATGTGATTGGTGGAGACCAGTAAGTGACGTCATACCGGAAGTGACAAAAGGGAAGTGACGTTATAAATGAATGCCCAAATAAGGGGAGCTGCCAATAAAAACTCACCATAGCAACAAGACAATTTTTGAAAAAAATGAAAGGATTTTTTGCGACAACGATAGGGTTAGTTTTACAAACCGGACCGTGTGCCTGGACCCGAGTGATCATTGGCGTCCCATGATTTTTTAATGTCTCCACAAGTCTGGTTCTGAATCCAATAAGCCACTGTGGTCACAGATGAGATCGAATTCAGGTACTTTTTGGAGGGCTTGACGAATTCCTGGAATGTCTCTATGTTGCAAGGCTAAGATGAAATCTTCCACGTCTTCTTTGACGTCGCGAAAGCATTCAAGAAATAATTTGCGGACTTCCCGGATGGCTTCTCCATAAATGTTTTCATCATTTCCAGTTCATCTCTTTCTTCGTTGGATAACTGATCTTGAGGTGTATTTGCTAGACGAATTAAGTAGTCTCTTGGCATGTTACTTGGTATCCGTAAGGATAGGTTTGAAAAGTAGTGGGATCGATGACTCTCTTGTCGTACACCAGCTGGTAACACTTGTAGTCGGGAAAGGTGTAGAGATCGTAAGTTTTGGCGTCTCTGACGATCTGGTGGGTTTTGATCACTTGTGTTTGGCGGGGTGTTGGATTTCGTCGAAAACGTTCTGGTGTATGACGTCATAATTTAACTGGGTTTTGCCCTCGCCGTTGAGACGGAAGCCACGGAATTTGCGCTCAACTTTGCCGTTTTTGGTTTTGCACCCATAATTCTTGGGACCGCCCGACACGAATTCCACGATGTAATCGTCGGCATCCAAGTCGCTGGTGAACTTTCTGAGCTAATCTCCCAACGGAGGGCTGGGTTGTCCCGATTCCTCCAGGTAAATGACTGAGTCCGTGTCAAAGTACAGCACGCGTTCACCCAGGAGTTGGATGGCTTCATTGAGACGGTAACGTGCCCAACTGGTAGTGAAAGAGGCTACAAAGACGTTGAGGTTGGGAGACAAGGGGATGTCTTCTTGTTGATTTTGATAGTGAGCTTCCACGAGGTTGTCGTTAACGACGGACACGTGACGCACATCCAGGGTATCGGTATCCAGGAAACGGTGGAAGGCTTGGGGGTCGTAAAATTCTTTGACTTGGGTCTTGTTGAGTTGTTGCCCGAACTTGCCCCACATGGAATTCAGATCATCAAGAAGGCGTCTCTTGACCACGAACTTTTCTCGAGTTTTCGGCCTTTCTAATCTTAGTTTTGTATCGAAAGCAACGGAAAAAGCAGTGGCTACTCGTCTGGACTCTTACCTCAAGGATGCTGATTTCACTGGGTTATTTCACTCAGCATACAAGGCTGGCCATAGCACTGAAACTGCACTCATCCGGGTTCAGAATGACACTCTCCGTGCTATTGATGATGGCCAATGCGTCATACTTGTGTTACTTGATCTTTCAGCTGCCTTTGATACCGTTGATCATAAAATCTCACTGGACAGACTTCACCGTCGTTTTGGAATAAAAGGCAAAGCTATCGCGTGGCTTCGCTCTTATCCGTTAGAGAGAAAGCAGTTTGTGTGTGTTGATAACAAACGTTCTTCGAGTCGTGATCTCACCTGCGGGGTCCCACAGGGCTCAGTGCTTGGGCCTTTGTTGTATACAATGCACACTGCTCCACTTGCGGAAGTAATTAAGCATCATGACATGGCCTATCATTTTTATGCAGATGACACGCAGATCTATATGGCCTTCCGTCCGTCATCTACAGGGGAGCCGGAATATTCTAAATCTAGAATTGAATCGTGCATCCAGGATAGCGGATATTGGATGACAACAAATAAATTGAAATTGAATACTGATAAAACGGAGCTCCTAGTTCTCAATGCTCGCCACCGGCCCCTGCCTACGCTTAACTCCATCTTTGCCGGGACTGATCTCATCATTGCATCTGAGCCAGCGAGGAATATCGGCGTTTGGTTCGATAACTTAGTTTCGGTGGACAAACAGGTCACCTCTATTTGTAAATCAGCGTCTTATCATCTACATAATATTGCTAAAATAAGGAAATTCATATCGTTCAAGAACTGTGAGACACTGATCCATGCATTTGTAACATCTAAGTTGGATTATTGTAATTCTCTCCTGTCTGGTCTTTCACAAAACCAGATTCAGAGGTTGCAGTATGTCCAGAACTCAGCCACACGCTCCTCACTGGTACTAGGAAATATGACAGCATTGCACCCATACTGAGAGAGTTACATTGGCTTCCAGTGGCCGAAGGAATTCATTTTAAAATTCTACTTTTAACATTTAAATCATGACATGGCGCCTTTTTATTTACGTGAACTTTATATTCCCTCCAGAACGTTGCGCTCCTCTAGGAAATCCTCGCTTGTAATACCTAGATGGAATCTTAAGACGTATGGTCAAAGAGCATTTTCATATATTGCACCAGTGTTATGGAACTCTCTTCCAGAGGATATGAGGAGCTGCAAGTCCTTGACTACTTTTAAAACAAAGCTGAAGACCTTTCTTTTTAAGCTTATTTTTTGATTGATACTGCATTATACAATTATTATTATTATTATTATTATTATTTTGTTTAATTGTAAATATTGTCAATTCTATTATTTAATTTTAAATATACCCTGTAGAAACAGCGCTATATAAATCATTATTATTATTATTATTATTATTATTATTATTGTTTTGGCCAGAGCGCACAGACCTTTTTTGTGCTCGATTTTGTCGCACTCCAGTTGGATGCCCTCGTGCTCATGGTACTCCTGGATATACTGCTGGCGTTTGTTTTCGTCGTCGCCCACCCATTCAGGCCAACAGCTGGCTTCTTGCTTGATTTTCAGCCAGGTGTTGACGTAGTCTTTGAAGAGAGGACCTTTTGGATCTTTTGGGGATGCACGACGTGGCGGTCAGGGCGCGTTCGTGTTCGGAGTGTGCGCACAGGTAAGATCTCTTTAAGGGAAGTTTGTCCATTTCTTCTTGCACGCAGGCGGCAAAGATAGGAAAGGTGAGTTTACCGGCATGGCGGTAAGGCAGTACGGGATGGTACTATTGAGATGGAGGGAGCACTTGAAATTTACCACACCGAAGTAGTCATTGACGTTGGTGTGACCAGGTTGCGAGATGAACTGGGGATGACCTTTGGGGTAGATGCCCGTCTTGTTGACCCAGGGGTAAAAGGAGGTGTAATCGATGTAGTGGATCTTTTGGCCTTGTGTCACGTGATGGTAGAGTTTGATGGCATTAGTGCGTCCCCCGCAAAAGGCGTCGCGAGGGTTGAAGGGTTCCACGATTTGCAGGAGTTCACGTACGTTTGGATGTCGGGACGGGTTTGCTTGAGTCGGGTCCACTCGCATTCCCACATGTGAAAGACGTTGTACCCTTTGTTGAGAAGCTGCCTCATTTTTTGTTGGGTTTTGTTGTAGACATCCTGCATGGTGCGATGACAGAGACACAAATGGGTTTCGTCACGTACGGAATAACACTTGGGACAACCGTGCCAGAAACACCCATGGAATTCGTACACGGTATTGGTCTCGCGATGGAAACCATCAATGGTGAAGGTGGTACCGGGCACGCGATACTCACCGGCATTGCCCACGCGTTGAATGTAATGGCACTGACTGGGATGAGGATGGTCTGGGTACGGGCGTGCCATCAGGTCGTGAGCTTCCAGGTCTTCCTAGGTGAGCTGCTCCAAGGCTTGCTGGCGCAGTTGGTGATCGCGCCAGGTGCTTGCTCTCTTTGGATTTTACTTCCTTTTTGGATGAATCTCAAGTTAGGGTGTCTGTCCACCTTGGCTTTGGCGGTGACCAGGGCACGCGCACAACACAAAACTTCGTTATTTTGGATGCTGATGACGGATGGTTTTTGAAATTTTAAGTTTTTGAGATTTTGATGACCCGGTTTGGTACGGCGTGGTTTACCAGTTCCCCGAGGAGCATGGTGCACTTGGGTAATAGACAATTGAAACAAATCGTCCATTTCAAATTGTTCGTTGCTGTTCAAGGCTTTGGCGAGACACACGAGAAGGGCATCCAACCTTGATCCTCCTTCTCGCCATTCACCGGCGCGTAATCCCCACCCTTGCAAATTGCTGGTGAGACGATTAGAACTGAGGGTGAAGTAGAGACGGTCTTGATCGTGCATGTAAGGGGTCGTGGTTAAGATGCGATCCATGGTACGTCGCAACCCGTCTTGGAGAGCTTGGAGCACGTGAGGGCTGTTCACGAAGTTACCCGTTTGACGTAATCGGGTATTGAAATGACGTTCGCGGACTTCCATGGCAGCGCTGCGTCGATCCACAAAGGGTTCAAGATCAAACTCAAAGATTCCCACAGGGGTTTGTGGATCCATTCCTCCTCCACTCTGTTGAAGGAGTTGGGTTTGGCGTTCGAAAGCATCCATGACCTCATTGCATAATTCTTCTTCTTTAATATCCTCCATGAGCTTGTGACATAACAGATCTTCTTCTTCTTTTTCTTCATCCTCCGACTTGTCAAGTCTCAACAAAGCCAAGACTTCGTCGCGGGGAACACCGCTAGGACCTGCCTCTTGTTCTTCTTGTTCTTGTCTTGAGCTCATGATGATTTTGCAGTTACGAGTAGTAAGGGAAAACGAAGAAGACACAGCACTCACGCCCCATTTTTAAAAGAAAAAAGGGTCACGTGCCATAGGTCGGAAAACCAATGATGAGTAAGTGAGTGAAGAAATGCAAGAGGTGGGTACTTCCTTCCCCTCCTCCTGTTTTTCCCATCATCAATTTGCTAAAGAAACTAGGTCATCGCCTTTCTTTGTTTAATCGCATATTTCATATGTTAGACAATAGAACTCGCATAGCCTTCTACAATGGGCTAGTGCTGCCACACCTTGACTATGCCGACACAGTGTGGGGAGATCAACCCGGTCTAAAATCAGAAATGGAAAAACTGCAAAGTTTTCAGAACAAATTTGCGAAGAAAATTAAATTAGGCAAGATGTCTTCTTCAGAAGCTCTGAAGTGTCTGAATTGGCTCCCTCTGGCTGGAAGACGTCTTTCTCACCGATGTACCGCCGTAGAAAATGCAATCAAAGGAGACATTCCGCAACATTTTGGAAGTTTTAAATCGACATTAAGAAGTTCACATGGCTACAACACTAGACATGGCTACTTACCTAGATTGCCTAAACCTAAAACGGAATGCGGAAAGAGAGTGTCCTACTTCCGGTTTACAAATGACTGGATGTCTCTCCCAGTATTTTTAAGAAAGCCAATGCCATGCACAATTTTTAAGAAAAACGTTACAAGATTCTTGATGGATAAACATTTTTAGACGATAAATAATATTTTTTTTAGATGTACGACGTATTGTTAATAGATAATTATTTGTAATTAGTTTTTTTAGGACAGTAGGTAGTTTTAGTAGTTTTAACCATTGTATATTTTATATTTTAGATCTGTGACATTTGTATTTCTTATTTTAGATTTTAATACTTTTTATTTTATGGAGGACCTCCCTGAAAACCACGTATTTACGTGACGGGCGCTTCCTCTTTAAAGATTGTTTTTATTATATTATTATTATTATTATCCTTTGCAATGGTTACGTGAAAATAAATGGGTTCTGGGTACGCCCTGCCCCTATCAATTTTTTTTACCCACGAATCTTTTCGGGGAAAGAATAATAGAGACTATAAAAAGATCGAAAGTCTGGGGGCTTTTCATCTCATCATGAATCCTGGTTTATACAAACGTAAACAAGAGAGAGAAGAGAAAGAGAAGAAGAAGACAAGTTTTCATAAGATTGATGAGATTTTGAAAGACGTTAAGGAAGTAAAAAGCGAATCGACTCTCGACAAGTTTGCCAAGCAACTGCGTCAACGAGAGCAAGAAAAACAGACCGCCCAATTGCAAGCAGTGGAACTAGTCCAAGAGTAGTGCCCGCCAGTCATTTATCCGCAGTTGACGTGCGAGTGGTTTGTTGAAGGATTGAACTTTGCGGGTCCCGGTTAGAGACATTTATTTAAAAAACCCATTGAGAGAAAAAAGAAATGGAAGAACTTGACGAGATGGTGCAAACCGTCCTTAAGAAACATGAGAGAAAGAAAAGAAGAGGGAAGTACTATGAAAAAAATCAGGAAAAAATCTTGGAGCGGCATACACAATATCGTCGAGGGAACCGGGAAAAACATAACGAGTACAATCAGAGATATCGGAAAGGTCATCCGAAAGAAGTGAAGGAGTACCATCGGAGATATCGGGAAAATCATCGGGAAAAAATAAGCGATTCACAGAAAAGATATTTCGAAGCCAACAAGGAAAAGTTTGCGCGTATCAAAAGAAATATCGAGAGACAAAGGGAAAAGATGCGAGAGTATCATCGGCGATATCACGAGAAAAACCAAGAGGTTCGATTAATTCGTCAAAAGGAATATCGAGAGCGATGTAAAAAAGCTGATGAGAATCGTGAGTTTATGATTGTGTATCGAGAAAAGAGGGCCAAAACATTTGCAGAGACAGTGCAAGAGCAATTGAACGAATTTAAACGCCGACAAAAACAAACTCAAGAAAAACTGAAAGCTTTAGGACCCAAACGATTGTTCGTGGTTCTGACAGATTGTTTAAAATCACCCTCTCGTGATCCCAGACCTTCTGCGGACATGCGTACACCGGTTGTGATGTACTTGGAATCATTTTGTCAATCACTTGATGCGGAAGAACACGAAGAAGAAGAAGACTTGTCGTTTCTTGACACGCTGAACCAGGCGGACATCAATGAACCACAATCAGACATATTGAGCCTTGACTCCGGTCAAATTGAAACTGTTAATCAATACGTCTGGGACAGGGATTTGTCTGAGTGGCTAGACGACTTAATTGAAGTATTGGATGAACAATCCAAACTGGAAAGTTTTGAGAACAATTTTGATTTTATTGACTTTGTCGGGGACATGACCCCGGATGACTGGGAAAATTAGTGGAACGATGTCCTTGTTAGTTTTGATCAATATTTTTTACCATAAATCAGACATTTTTTCTCTTTAAAATGTATTTTTATTTTTTCGTGAAACAACAACAACAACAACTTATGTACAATAAAAGTGTTTTACAATAAAAAAGTTTTACAATTTCAAACGTTTCTTGGCTTGCATGATTCTTTTGACTAAACGTTCTGTCATGGTTTTCTTGCGGGGTAAACGATCAATGGCTTTGATTATCTTGGTATCGGCTTTTCACTTGTCTTGCAAATTCTGGGCATGACTGTAATCAATGTCGTGTTGTTTGGCAAACTTTGTCCGATCGATTGATGCCAGGATCTCCACGCTTGAGTCGTTTGGCCAAATGAGTACCGGGTTCCATGTACTGATAGCCGGGCCAATGAAATTCAATGCCGGTTTTGGCCAACCATTTTTGAATGTCCACACCCCATCCACGTTGGGTTCTTTTTCTTCTCCGGGTGGTCGTCCTTTTCCTGGGGGTGGATTTTTTACCTGGAACAGGCCTTCATTTTTTAGTCACTGTCGTAATCCAAACGTCGTCTTAACTTTTTACCTCGTGCCCAATCTTCCCACCCAGGCAAGGGTTTTAACTGTTCCACTTCTCGAGTGCTTTTGCCTTTACCTTTAACGGGACCAGGACCTTTGCCTTTGCCTTTAGCCCAAGGACTCTCCGAGTACTTTTTTCAAGGGTCTTGCGCCGTTCTCGAATGGCTTCCAAACGAGAGCCAAGATCACTATCTCCTCGACTGGTGGAAGGAGAAACTTTCTTGACGAGAATTTTATTGGTATACGCTTTGCCTTTCTTGACGGGTCCTAAAGGTGTAATTTGTGGTTTGGGGGTGGACGGACTGCCTAATATCATGCGCTTCAACCATTGTTCCACGGTACCCGTCACCAAATCCCCTTCTTCCTCTTCTTCCTATCCCGGAGGTCCACCGGATGCACCAGCACCCGCACTCCCAGGAAACTGACGTATGCGTTTGGTTAACTTGGTCAATTCTTGACTCAGAGGTTTGGTTCGGGCATTGACGATGGCTGGAGGGGGTTTGGGGTCGGCCAACAAGGCATGTTTCTTAGCCGCCAACGTAGCCGCTTTGTTCAGCAGAGCATTTTCCGTTAACTCTCCCTTGTAATATTGAATGAGTTGATCCAAATCCTTTTGAGGAATCATGAACACTTGCTCCATGAGGTACTATGCATATACTCCCGATACAACATCTGATATTTATGCTTCCAATAATAACAACTCTCTTTCCACTCCTCTCGTTCCCGATTGGCGTCTTGCAAAAGACTCACTCACGTGGGGCAAGCTTTAGCGTTGTGAGTCGTCGAACACATTGACATAACACGTTGTTAAGTCTTTGCCACAATCCTCTCCCTTTTTGCGTGACGAGCCACTGACGACGTTTTTTCACCGAATGTTGGCGATTACCCAGGCTTCGTACCACCTTTTTATAGGGACGAAGCTGCGCCATGATGGGTGGTGTCACAGGAATGTTGTTTTTTAACAGGTTTAATACCAGTTCACTGACAGCATTGACTTGATCCGCATTGGCATGTTGTAAACGTTCTTGACGTTTAAAACGATTGGCTTCTTTTAACACAGACCGTGAAAACGGTAATTGACGTCGAAGACGTTTCATACCGCCCACGTTCTTCGTCTAAAATTAGAAAAAGCACCTCCTACACACAGTGCTCCCATTATTTTATAGCGTTTACTCTTGCCGAGTTTGACCCCAACTTTGGTGGCTTCTTTCAGCAAAGACCAAAGACTTCCTCCTACGTTGACACTACCACGACGTTTTCTTGTTCTTGTTCTTTTTCGTTTTCTTTTGGGGTCCATGGTGCTGAGTACATGAGGGTGGGGCTGTGATGGTTCACCTTTTTATCTTTTTCCACCCGGTAACCTTTGGACATCAAGGGACGATGACATCCGTCCACATAGCATGGAGCATCCACTTGTTGGCACAGAAAATGACGATAGTATTCTTGCACGCAGCGTTTGGGTAAAGATGGCGTAAAATCAATGATGTTGTCATCCAATATTTGCATCTTGATCAAAACACCTTCCAGTCCCTCAAAGGGAATCCCACGCACATAAGTTCTCAATTCGATCAAGGCTTTGGCATAGGTGGTGAAAGCAAGCCGGCTCATGTCCGCTTTAAAACTGTATTTTTTTAAAATCGTTCCATCCTTTGACCACGGTGCCCACGGTGGCCAAACACGCTACCGGCGTACTGTTTTCCAAAATGTGACCCGCAATCATACAAATATACAGTTGTGAACTGACCCCAAATGCCGCACGAGTTTTTGGGGCACGAGCTAATAAACCATGCAAGATTTGAGAACGATGGGACACGGTTTTCTGTTGTGCTTTTTTTAAATCACGGCAGTAACGGTTTTCTATTAGGAAAGTATGTTTGAGCAGCGGTTTTCTGTGTCAGTATGTCTTTGATTAGCCTTTCCCCCAGCCAGACAAATTGCGGATAAATTATTATCAACGAAAATCATTTATGCAAATACTTACGCGAGCTTACTTGTGCAAGTGTATTTCTGGCCTAATAACATGGGCTTTTAATGAGGGGGACATTGGGGGACTGTCAACACCGCAACACCGCAGAAAAAAAGTAAGGAACACCGCATCACCGAAAAAAAGTTGACGAAACACCGACACCGCAATTTAATTTTTGTCCTACGATTTAAATGATCTAAAAAGCTTCTTGGAAAAGGGAAAACGTCCGCACGTGATGTCATATTTTTCATTTAAACAAATGTTATTGCCTCAGCAATTTTCCACTCAACAGATACAAATCACAAAGCTATACTGTTTTCACCTTGTGGTCTGCACGTGAATCACGCGGATACTGATGATGTCAGTATTCTTGCTGTAGCCAACATTTTGTCGTATGTACATGACGACAAAGATGAACAAGTAACGTTCCCGCTGACCAGCGCGGTCGTGGTTGCCACGAGCTCACTTGCTTAGTTTTGCGTTTTAATGTTTTCTGGGATGATAGCGCTCCTTTATCGTCTATTAACCAAAAAATCGGACCTAATGGATCTAATGGATTCAATCCATTAGCACAGCCTGTAAATATAAGATCCTTATCACCCTCCGACATTTGACGAGTCTCTCTCACGAAAACCTCCGCAACCGCGTCGCAGAGAGATGAAAGGACACGGAGGAAAGGGGTAGTATCAGCCCGGGGGGGGGCACTCAAGAAAGTTTTATACGGGGAGGCTCCGCCCCGAGGTCCAACCCCTTACCCTTTTATATACCATTTTTGACAGAAAAGGTACGCCTTTCGTATACCTTCCATTGAAAAATGGTACCCCTTTCACATACTTACCTAAGAACACTGCATCCCTTTTCTAAACCCTTGGAAGGAAGTCTCCTTGTCGTTTTCATGTAGCGTTTAATAAATTAAAATAATACAGTTATAAGGTGCGTCTACTCGAAATATTTTAATTAAAGGCCCTTTTAAATACCTAAATGACAGATTTCCCTGCCCTTTCATATACTTCAGCTAGTGAAATCCCTACCCTTTCATATACCTGAAGCCTGAAAAAGGTACCCCTTTCGGGCGGAGCCTCCCCGTATAGGCCATTAGAGGGAGTACCCCCCCCCCCGAGTATCAGTCGCTATTAATCCCCCTTCAGTGTGCTTTAACTGACCATTTAATGGACCTAATGGGAGCTAATCTAATCCAAATCTCCATATAACTGGGGTTAGAGGATCTCGGAGCTGGTTTGGATTAATAGAGACTGACCTCAAGACTCTAACAACTCTATTTTCAGTCGTGAATATATAAGGAATGCAAGGTAGCGTGTTACGAACTTACTAAATAGATTCTCTGAGCTTCGTCGGGCAGTTTTTACTGTTGTTTGATCCGACACCTAAATTTGTTTTTATGCTGGTAGTTTCCCCCCCTTTTCCCTCTTCATAAAAAAAACGACACAGTCGATTATGCGCTCTGTTGTAGGCTCAGTGACCTCTTCGACCTCTTCCATGTTGCAGCCGTTTGACCATCCCTGACAGTTCGCGTAGCAGAGGTCAAGTTACTTATAAATGAAAACGGAAATGGCCTGGCATTCATTGCGTGACACAGATTGTTTCCAAAAAAGGGTGATAATCGACGGTTTGACGAATATAAACAGGTTTTGACAGTTACTCGACAAGGGTAAGTCGGTCAAATGTGTCAAACATTAAATCACAACACCGCAAAGGGTCCGCAAGAAATCTTTTTTCACCGAACATCGCAGGTTTAAAATCAAAAACACCGCACACCGTACGATTTGAGATCACCGCAACACCGCGAGATGGGATTTTATTCACCGCAACACCGCACAAAAAAACAAGCGACACCGCAACACCGCAAATCCCCATGTCCCCCTCTTTAATCCACATTGAGCCTTTGGGGCTGAGGATGTCCCCTAGTGTGCAGCCACCAAGGCCACTTCTGCGGGGATCGAACACCGCGAGTTACCGCACCGCCACCTAGTCCCAAACAAATATCGATGTCGTGGGCACACTGTTATTTTAAAGTGAGACTCCTTCTGTCTCAAAAATGCCTGAAATATAAATGCTGATTTACATTATTATAGTTGTTTTTAAAAAATGTCCAAATTGCTCTCTAGGATTTGTAATGTCTAACAGGAAACTCCCTACCTGCTCGAGTAAGTAAAAGCGTAGATTCACTATTGAGTGTAATGTCGACTCGTTGCCGATTTACAATACACGAGGTGATTGTAGACATTTTTGCTACACTCGCCGATTGCCACACATTTAACATTCCCCAGGTTAAATGAACTGGGGCCACAGGGTACACCAACGAGGACATTCTGACGAGGACTATCATCATATGCTTTAAATATATAGCCACAAGATGCCATGCAATGAAATGTCAAAAAAAAAAAAAAACTAGCGACACGATATCAATACATGAAAGCTTTGTTGCATCAAAATGTGGATAAGAAACCTAGTATTTCTAGAACTTATACATACGCTTATACCTCAAAAAGCATCGATTGACCTTTGCCCATGTCATGCGTCACGCAATCTTGTTCTTGCAACATATATTCTGGTACTGTTCCACAATATTTTTACTTTTGTCAGTTTGTTTGCGGCTAAGTGATGACAAATTTCAGGAAAACAACGTTCTCACATGTCCAGCAAGCTACAGCTATTACAGTACCACTCACAACGATGGAGTGGAGGATTATTTTTATCAGACAAATAATGGATAATTTTAAAAACACGGTAAAATTAGTTATGCATATGTTGCGGTTTCGATCGACCGATCCGTGTACTAAAACAAGACGTGCGTGTGTTGATCGTAGTTCAAAAACAACACTTAACTTCAGCAAACACTGTGTAAAATTATTCTGCAAGCCCCCAAAGTAATTTTTCGAAGGTTTTCTCCGGCATTTCTCTCAATGAAAAGGGCTACCGTTTTCTTTGCGCAGCCAGTCGGCGGTTTGTGTCATAAATTCAGTCGGCGATTCGTGTCTAACTACCCTCCACATTTTGGTCTCTCGACGGTGTAAATTTTCATTGCCGCCAGAAATATTTTAACACAGTAATTTACCAATGTTTTTCTTCAAATCTGTTGTTATTCCATGTCCAAAATCCACGTACCAATTGGGTTTCTGTAGTGTGGAAGTTGGGTGAAATTATTTTGAAGCTATTTTTTTAAATACCTGAAACTGGTTTTCTTCTAACGGCCGATACATTCTTACTTGAACAGCTTATCCAAAGAAAATTACTGTATTATAAAGAGCTAAAGCGTGTTTATATTGTGTTTGTGTTTCATTAACAGACGACGCCGCGTTTTAACGTACGAGCGAGATAAAAATGTGTTATTTTCCGCCAGTTTCACTATTCGAAGGAGGCCGATATGCCGTATTTTCAAACTTTGCCCGATTTCGAAAAAAATAAAAAGCTGTTGAAACTTTTAATGTTATTTTTGAAAATACTTCACTATAGAGGTTACTTGGGCAAAATATAAAGAAATTCTAAATTTCACGACTGACGCCCTATTCTCGATAATTTCAGACATCGGCTCTTAATGACCAAGAAATCAAGGAATGTTTGTGTTCGTAGCGGAGCTCGCGGAGCACCATGGGTAAGCAAATTTGGTAACCCGTTGATCCGAAAAATTTTGGTTCTGACGTCAGCGTACGTCCATCCGTCCGTCCGTCCGTCCGTCCGTACAGACTGTGGGGAAGGGGGAGGGGAGTCCCAAGGCAACCCGACCGGGGGAGGCGGAATGCCCCTTTTTTTCTTGTAGCTGAAGTAAACAATGTGGCGGCTGGTTCCTCGTACGCTAGATTTTTAATACGATATTAAATTATAAAACACTCTTGGAATGAAGACTTGTAACAGTTCATCATGAGAAGGAAATGGATTGCTTCAATCTCGATGGCGCATATAGAAGATATTGGAGAGCTTGAAGGCAAGAAATCCTTGTTCGAGGACATACTCGTTTTTTTCAAAGCTAAGGAGATCTGGAAAGAACCCGGCGACTTTCGTTTAGATTTTCAAGTCCTTCTTTCAGTTCAGTAGTAAAGTAAATTACAGATTTGATTGTGGATTTACATTGTAAAAATTGTTTAATTGAGCGACTTTACATGTTTAGTAAATTACGGTAATTTTCTTGAAATGTTTTAAAGACCTGTTTAAAATATCTGTGAAATTACCTTGCAGTTCCCGTTTGTCGGCTTGCGAGTAACTTCACTCGAGGGTAAAATTGAATGCAGTTTGCTTTCCTAGGCAAACAAGTACTTCGTGTGTGAGTGACATTTCATGTTTTTGAAGGTTTCTTGTCCCTTTTTCTGTGTTTATTCATTAAAGGAATTTTCATTAGTGAGCAATCTGATATATATGCGCAATTTTCTTTTGAACTTTAGTGCGTAATTTTCAATATTTTTCTTTGAGCAATTCTAGTCAGTAGTGTATTTTATTCGAAAAGTAGAAATCGTGACTATTCTAGATTGAGTCTGTGTTGTTTTTTAAATCTAGATTGTTTTTCTTCGGCACCGCATATTGGGTTGTTTTGACTAATTCGTAATTTAGTATTCAACACCTGAAGAGTCGCTCTGTCGTCAATATTTTTTTACTAAGTTTATAGTCTTAGTGTAAAGCTCCATATGTTTTTTGTTCAGTTGTGGAATATTTTATCTTCCTTATATTTTTATATATTTTTGGTTTCTTCACTTGAAGTGAATGACATTTTTGTCCCAATTTAGCGACTAAACTTAGAATCGCCATTTCAGTAAGTGAGTTCAGTGTGGCATGTTTTCGTGTTCGTTTGTTTTTAACCGGTAAGCCATTTCAGTGTGTCTTTAGTTACAGATCGAAATGAAATCTTTATTTAAGTAACTATAAAGGCCAAGTAATACGGGCAACATTTTCTTTCAACTTGTTGCGCAACAATGTTGCGTTGCAAGTTGAAAACCCTTGTTGCGCGTATTACCACCTCCGTGAGCAACTTGTCACGCAACAAAATTACGTGTTGCAAGTTTCGGATAATTACAACAATCCTGCGCTTGTGATTGGTCATTTGTCTGTAAACAAAATGGCGGCTGCTCACCTTCTTCATCGAGAGAGAGCAGCTTCCTTGCTTATTTTAAGCTTGTTACTTGACGAAGAAGGGGAAAGGCCAAAAAAACGAAACCGTAAGATATATATGCGAAACTGGATTTCCCGGAGAGAAGACAGAGGTGTTTATCACCAGCTTGTAAAGGAATTGGAAGTTGGAGACAGCGTCGCGTACAAAGAGTTTTTCCGTATGACAAAACAACAATTTTCCGTTCTCGTGGAGAAGATATCGCCGCTTGTTGAAAAGAAGGAGCAGCCACTGCCAATTAATACAGTCCGTGCAACAATCAAGCCAGATAAACGCCTTGCTGTTACGTTGCGCTTTTTGGCAACCGGTGAAACTTTTCATTCACTCGAGTACGCATTCCGAATTTCTCGTCAAACAATTTCGTCTATCGTCTCGGAAACAAGCCGTGCCCTACACAAAGTAGTCGCATGTGAGTTTCTGAAAGTACCAAACACTGAAACAGAGTGGGAGGTGGTCGCCAGTAAGTTTGAATCGAGGTGGAACTTTCCAAATGGGATTGGAGCAATAGACAGAAAGCGAGTCATCATCCAACAACCAGCCAACTCCGGCTCTCACTTTTACGACTACAAGGGAAACAACAGTATTGTTCTTCTGGCTGTCTTTGGGCCTGACTATCAGTGCCTCTGGGCGAGTGTTGGGACGAATGGCCGTTCGCCAGACTCTGCCATTTGGCAAAATTCAGATCTTAAGAAAGCGCTAAGCTCAGTTGACAATACACTATCCTTGCCTAAAGCAAAACCCTTGCCTGGAAGGTCAAAGCCAGTCCCTTATGTACTGACAGGCGACGACGCCTTTGCCCTGACAAGGTACTTGATGAAACCTTTCCCGCTGTCAGGGTTGTCGATAGCCCAGCGGATTTTTAACTACAGACTGTCGCGCATGCGAAGAATCTCTGAAAATGGGTTTGGTATCATCGCCAACAGTAGTCCATGGGCCAGGCCACTGAGTTCTTACCACCTCGAGGGACAAATTGTGAGTGGTATCATTTTAAAGCTTGGGCGAAGGTGTTTCAATATTTGAATGATAGCAATCGCACAGGAGTAGCTTTAAGGTATAATTTTCAATGCTTTTTTTTCCAAAATGGCGCCCAAACGTGAGAACGAGGCTTAAAACAAATCATATATTTAAATTCGTTTATCGATATTCCTTTGCACCCTTTCCTTAAATAATAAATACATGGCATTGCTCTTGTTATTTTTGGGGTCTCATGTTTTCGAAATGGCTTATCTAAGATATAAAATTCAGCAAATAGTTATCTTTGGAAATCGCTAGGAATCATGGGAAAATCCAAGATGGCGGCTCATGCGTCTGGTAAGTTCGTACTTTTGCTTTTCGGTTTTATTGGGTTTAAAAACCTTCCGATCTTTAATATAAACATTTTTTCTGGTTAAATATACCAATAAGTGCTTTAAGTAGTTTTTTATTTGGAAAATAGAGCACATTTGATGATAATTTCAACGAAAAACATCTAAACTTACAGACCTTCTAGAATGTTCAACTTGAGTAGTTCGAAAATATTAACTGAAAGACGCTTTGGTCATTCTATGTTCAAACGATTAGGAGGGGAAAAAAGAACAGAAAACGATGATCTTGGGGGCCTAAGGAAACGTCCATGTGGAGAAAGAAGGTGTATTATACACTGTAGCAACGATAATTCTAGAGAGCTGACATCCCCGCAAAACACTGAATCGTGGGCAACACTTTTGCGAGCTGCCGAAATTCGGGATCACAAACCACTACTGGACGTTTCTAAAACTTTGAAGGATGGTGAAATTCCCAACGTTTTGTATCATAGAAAATGTCGGAGCATTTTTACTCTGAAAAGGGATTTGGATAAAATTTCTAAAGAGTGTAAGAAGACCGAGGACGATGCCAGTGACTCTGATGCCGTAGACAGGAGATTTTCTATCCGAGGTGCACCCAGCACGAGCACAACGTACGAACGCGTTTGCATATTTTGCAGAAAGAATAGCAAATACCCAAGAGGAAGTAGAAGTCGAGAGGTATTGATTCAATGTTCGGAACTGCGTGCTGATGAAACTGTAAGGAGAATCGCTATAGTTAATAATGATAGCAGGATCTTAGCTATAGTATCACGAGAATTAGTCGCGGCTGAGGCCTGCTATCACAAATCTTGTTACAGGGATTACACTCGGCCACACTTACACAGCGGAACCTCTAATGAAACAACTGCAGCATCGTCAGATGAAGAGTACGCACGCCTCGAGTCTAAGGCGTATGAAATGCTTTTTGACCATGTTAGGTCTAGTATACTGGAGAAGCCTAAATTAGTGAAAATGACCGACTTAACAAATACTCTGCTGTCGTTTATGCAGGACTTGGGAGCAAAAGAAATTAAGGAGTCAACCAAAACACATTTTCGTAGAAAGCTTGAATCAGAATTCGGAGGATTACTGCACTTTGAAGATTTGCTAGATAATAACAGGCTGTTCATTATTCCAGAGAATCTCTCAAAACTTCAGCTGGCCAAGGAAGTAGCACAGCTATCACAAGAGCAACAGTGCACAAGTGAACTTTCAAAAATTGAGAATATTCAAAGAGTTGCCCTGGACATTCGAAAAGCAATACGCTCTAACGAGCACAAAATGTCATGGCCTCCACAACCGTCTGAGCTTACTGAAAGTGCGATTAAATTTCCAGATGAAGTCAGAGCGTTTTTATGTACTCTTTTAACTGGAAACACAGTGAATTCACAAGAGTCTTGTCAACCAAGAGTACAACGTCTTATGAACTCTATTGGACAGGATATGATTTTCACTGTAAGCGGGGGACAGCAGAAGCCACCTAAGCATATACTATTGCCCTACGCTGTTAAATCACTCACCAATAACGTCGAGCTCATTCAAATGATAAATCGCTGTGGACACGGGATAGCCTACTCACAGATTGAAGAATTGAACACCGCCTTGTGTCTACAAAAACTGGCATCGACGCCAGAAAATGCTGTTCCTTTACCTGACAATATTTAGCCCTACATTAGCACGACGCTCGCCTGGGACAACATTGACCGATTGGAAGAAACCCTGTCTGGCAAAGGTACTTCTCATAGGGTGAACGGCATTGCCATACAAGCCAGACATTATGGTCCACACCTTCCCCTAGATGAAGTTGCACCCAACGTAGCAAAAACCAAGCAAAGAAGTGTAGAAGTGCTAAATGACACCGACCTTCCTGTCTATAATGCAGGAGAGCGCTGTGGTCCTCCCCCGAGAACATTTGTAGAAGTCACGTCATCCGAAATAGAAGCAAATTCACGGAAAAAGAACTTGCTTTGGATACTAGTGCGGCTTCATGCCGCTGAGAAGCAGAAAGTCAGCGGTTGGACCGGGTTTAACATTGCTGTACGCAGTGAGGTGGAAGTCTCCAAAGACAGCATAGGATATCTACCAACTATCGACGCGCCTGCCACTGATTTGTCAACCGTCTACGAAGTCCTGAACCAGTCACTAAAGATAAAGAACAGTCTTAAACTTCAGAGCATAGTAGTCGTTTTTGACCAGGCGTTGTATGCAAAAGCCACAGAAATCAAATGGAAGCATAAGGAGAAGTTCAGCACCTTAATTTTAAGGATGGGAGTGTTCCACACCATTTGCACTCTGCTAGGAATCATAGGAAAGAGATTTCAGGATGCCGGGTTGAGGGACATTTGTGTAGAGACAGGTGTGATTGCAGAGGGATCTGTTTCTGGGGTTTTGGATGGCCATAGATATAATCGTGCCGTGAGATTCCATAAGCTCATGTATGAAGCTCTCATGAGATTAATTTGGTCGGGATTTCAGACGTGGATCGGAGAGAATCGCGCACATAAGAAGACCATGGTTGACAACTTCTTTGGTGATCTTCAAACGCTGTATGACAATGTCTGTGAAGAAGTTTTCCAAGAGAAACTGTCCAGTCCGTCATCCACAGAGGTTTTCCAACTTTTTGAGGAGTACATGGACTGTCTTCGACATGAAAATGGCAAGCTTTCTGCATTCTGGATGTCGTACATTGACATTGTAGAAATTCTTTTGGGCCTGTTGAGAGCAACCAGGGAAGGGAACTGGGAACTTCATTTGTCTTGTATTAGACAAATGATACCCTGGTGTTTCGCCTATGACAACCTCAATTACGCGAGATACCTGTCTGCGTACGTTTCAGAAATGTCTCACCTGGAGGACGACCACCCAAATATATTGGAGTATTTCAAATCTGGCGGATTCGCAGTTCAGATTGGCGAGGTTAACACCTTCGGCAGAATACCAGTCAACCAGACTTGCGAAGAAACGGTAAACAAAGACACGCAGACGCCAGGGGGGACCAAGGGGTTTAGTCTAAAGCCCAGAGCCGTCAGCAAGTATTACTTAACAGCTGAGTATCGAAGCATATTTATGAGGCAGTTGAAAGACATCCTCCACCTGAACAGCTCGAGCTCTTCGCACAACGACCTTCAACAGAGCAGGATCACAAGGGACGAAGGAGATGTTAAATCCTTGCTATCAACCTTCGAAATCTGGATCAGTCCATACCAGAGTGAACAGCAAGACCTTGTTTGTTTATCCACCGGCAAAGTCGCCACCCCTGAAATCGAGCACGACCTTCTGAAGGCTAAAGAAATTGGAGAACAGGCCTACAGAACATTTAGAGAGCAAAGGCTAGAGTCAGAGCCAACGAAGGTGAAGTTTCATGAAAAAATGACTAAATTACAGCTTAAGACGTTCAGTGATCTAAACAAGAAAATGAAAGTTAGCCGCGGAACTGCTAAGGAAGTTATCCTCAAGGCTGACCGAGCACTATTTGCTCAGATGATTATTATTGCAGAGACCAGACAACTGAAGATGAAGGAGGTGCTGTCTCACCCGCTTGGGCCGCTACCCTGGGCGTTGGCTTCTGCGGATGGTTCCCTCAAGAAAACCTCAAAGAGTTCCCTTGCAAAAGAGCTACAGAAGGATGTGCCAGCAGCGGAAATCATTCCACAACCATCGGCATGTATCATTGATGGAATGGCACTAGTTCAGAGGCTGAAAGGAGATCAAAAGACGTTTTCAGAAGTTGCTGATTCACTGATAAGTATGGCCTTGCATGAGGGAGCTAACAGTAACCGGATCGATGTTGTGTTTGACGTGTACTTAGAGAACTCCATTAAAAACGCAGAGAGAGAAAAGAGAGGTTCTGATCAGACCGGAAATGAATTCCGTAATATCCGACCAGAACATAAACTGCTGCAATGGCGAACATTTTTGTCAAACCCCACGAACAAGAAGCATTTCATTGCATTTATTGCAGAGCAGTGGCAGAAAGACAGATATGTAGCTAAACTTTCCGGAAAGACACTTTTTGTCACGACTGAAGACCAATGCTACCAAGTCTCCCAAGGAAGTGTCATTACAAGGGAAGATCTCCGATCAACGCAAGAAGAGGCCGACACAAGAATACTATTGCACGCTGCCGATGCTGCAAGGTCTGGTTATAAGACGATCTTGATATCGTCAGAAGATACAGATGTCTTCGTGCTCTGCCTAACTTTTAAGAGCTTTATTCCAGCATCATTATACATGAAATGTGGCACACAGACCCGAACAAGATACATAGACATCTCTATGGCGGTTCAGCTGCATGGACCAGAGGTATGCAAATGTCTTATTGGTTTGCATGCTTATACAGGGTGTGACAGCGTTAGTGCGTTTGCTGGAAAGGGGAAGATAACCGCGTTAAAACTCATTAAGCGACACAAATCTTTCCAAGACCTTTTCAAGCAGCTTGGTATGCAGTGGGAGGTCTCCAGTGAGTTGTTCGAAAGGCTTCAGGAATTCACGTGTAAGCTTTACAGTTCAAATCCAGGAACCAATGATGTGAATGAACTACGCTATCGGCTCTTCTGTGCAAAGAAAGGCAAACTTGACTCGAACCAACTTCCACCCTGTGCTGATTGTCTGCGAAAGCACTCACTTCGGGCAAACTACCAAGCAGCGATCTGGAAAAGAAGTCTGCAGAGCTGCCCTCAAGTACCTTCACCTGTTGGGTCTGGCTGGTGTCTGGAGGACGGCAAACTTACCATTGA
Source organism: Siderastrea radians (assembly GCA_964017195.1). Classification (NCBI taxonomy): domain Eukaryota; kingdom Metazoa; phylum Cnidaria; class Anthozoa; order Scleractinia; family Rhizangiidae; genus Siderastrea; species Siderastrea radians. The sequence goes on along the minus strand of OZ024893.1, from coordinate 2,745,195 downwards.
TTGGATGAGTGGTGAACCAGCTCCCCAAGCCGTTCTGGAGTTGCTATCTTGTCAGTGTTCGAGAATCTGCAAGCTACCAGGCTGTACCTGCCTTACCAATGGCCTTAAGTGCACGGATTTATGCCGGTTGCAGGACTGTACAAACCGACGAGAGGAGGATGCAGCCGACGATGCTTTCTCAGATGATGACCAGGAAGATGAAGACGAATAAGAGATCAAGTGAGTTAATAAAAAAACAGCCTGATCTGATGTTTATGAAATGCGATCCCTTCAGAAACTTAACTACAGAGAGAAATGCAAGTTATTTTATTTCAGAAAACATATTGACCAATTAGCCGTTGATATCTCTTGCATTGTCTTAGTTCAGTTTGTGACGCGTTACCATGGAAACCGAGTTACAATAGCGTTATATTTATTTGTCTTCTCTTAAACTATCATCTAGGTACCTTGTATGCCATCTTTTCAAAGCATAGTGAGCTTAAAACCAACAGCAACTTATGAAATAGTCGAAAGATGACCAAAATCTGGGAAATATAGCCATTTTTTGTTCACATCAGTGACGTCATTTCATCACGTGATTTAGGCACTTAAGCTACTCTTTTAGCATTGCTATCACATACTAAAATAAACTAGAGGAATAGAGGTTTCCAAAAATCAATGATAGCATTTGTCCCTCTGAGTGGTAAGAAATACCCTATTTTGGGGGCCTTGGCCCATGGACTACAGGTGGAGGGTATTTCGAGCCCCAATTCTTCTGCCGCCTGACACAGTCATTGCATTAATTTTGGTAGCACTGGTGCTTCACAATTTTCTGAGGTAGGACTTTTCAATGATGCGTAGAAAAAATTGAATGCTATATTTACATTTAGTAACACTAACAGCTGAATATTTTCTGATACCTTTAAATTCCTTTTTGCAATGGACATGCCTGTGTTGCATGGTTAGGTGAGATATTACGTCTTATATACACTGCAGTATTACTTATGCACATCAGCAGTACGTACGCCATGGAAAAAGTGCATGCCCTTGGAATTTTGTATTAAGCGGACACCAGAAGATATTTTTATGATATTATGACACTGATATGTAAGTTATTTAGCATGTTTTCCAGGTAATATAGTGATTAGAAAGGCCAGTTGCAAAAGGTTTACAATAAAGTATGTTAAGTATGCAGGTAAATAAAGGTGGAGATATTAAGGACAATAATTAACTATTGTTTCACAATTAAATAGAACCTGTGTTGAGAGGACACCCTGTATTAAGCAGACACTTGCGAGGGTCCCAAGGGTGTCCGTTTAATGCAAGTTTCACTGTATGTGCTTTATTTGGCTGTGACGTATAGTTGTTCTTTTTCTCGATATTTTTTTTGTGAACAGATTTATTATGTTGAAAGCAATGAAAATTTGACCTGATGGCAAACTCTATGGGGTGGCTTTTGTAGAATTCAACAGTGGCTAAGTGTGACATCAGCATTGGAATTCTCCCAAGCGTCACACTACGTAGGCAGGCAGGCCATTTTCTATTTCTTAAAAGAAAACACCTTTAAGGATAATAATTAGCGAGAAAAGTTTAACACAGCATTTCGATGTCTCCATGACATCATTTTCAAGTGAGAAAATAAAATATAGATGAGTTAATATATACAAGGTGAGGTGTTAAAACACACAATTACATGCCAAATTGTTACTTATTGTTTACCTGAAGTGAAGTGCATGCATGACCAGTCATGCATAAAGTTTAACTTTAGTTAGTTATCCAAGCTCACCTTTCAGCTTCACTGTTCACACAAGTTTAAGGAAATGTGCAAGAGTAATTAATGCTTTTATGCTGTTAAATTATCTCTGTGGTTCTCGCCGAACTAAAGAGGTCTTCAGTTCTCATGGACCTAATTACATCATCAAAACAAAAACCCAGAAATTACATGCCATCTGAATCAGCTATTGCTCCAAAGTCACTCCAAAGTTGAAGTTGAAACAGCAATGTGTGTGCAAGAAAAGTCTCAGTGCTATTTTTAAAGTGATACTTCCACTCAACTGTTGATGTGATTTTATACATATATTATATGCAGAATTATAGTACAATGCTAAATTTTGACATGCTCCCATAAGTCGAAATTGATCACGTGACACGACAGTGTCTCTCCTCAGCAGGCGCCTTTCAGTGCATAGTGCCCGTTTTTGGCAATTTTCACTCAAAATTTAGCTTTGTACAATAAAAACAATAGAGTCCTATCTCAGGCCTAGGTTCATAGGTTCCCTCTGAAAATTTGATGTTCAACCTTCATATAAGCCCTCCAACTATGTTCTTGGGCTTAAACATTTGTTGTGAACGTCAAATTTCCTTGGGCAACCTATCACACAATAGTGCCTTTGCAGACAGAAGAACTCTATTGTTTAATAAGACTTCATACAATATATACAAAGATGTACTATAAAATTTATATTTATAATAACAATCCAGCTCTGAGCCATTCAAACAAACTTCCAAATTTTGGGTTGAACTTACTGTCTAACGGTCTTGTTTGGAAATTGGCAGACAACAGAAACTCTTACATTTTGGTAATTTTGTGCTAAAAGCCTCAGAGCCAGGATAGAATATTGTTGACATATTGAATTTTGCTAACCTAATACAAGCTAAAAGCTTTGAAATTTTGGGAGAGTTTGTTGTGCAATTGTATAAATGACATTAAATGTCATTGACACTGAAAAGAACATGCTTTTCACTTCATTCTGGTTAGTAAACATGATTGCAGACCCAGTTTTGTTTGAAAGGGGAGGCTTGAATTAGTAGTTTGATCTAGATAGATGTAAGTTTTGCTTGAAAAGGGTTGACTGAAATCATACATGGCTTTATTATAACACTGGAAATTACCCATTGAAAAATTAATTGATGGCAAATGTACTGATTAATTTCCAACCAAGCCATAATATAATTCAAAATATTAACTTTGCCAGGGACGAAAATAGTCATATACATTAATCTTTTATCCAAACCATTCCAAAAGGTACTGAAAGATTGATACAAGTTATTTTGTCACTGAATTGTAAAATTAAAACTGTGCTTGCAATCTTACAAATTAGACTGTCCATATTTATATATTCAAGTCATATACATTAAATTTTTATCCAAACCATTCCAAAAGGTACTGAAAGGTGTAAGTTATTTTTCAAATAGTTTTTGTCATAAATACTTCAAGAGTAATTTAATTGCCTTATAGATTTTAACATTGTACTGTATCTGTTATCAATGAGACTGTTTGAAGTCCTTGTCTACATAATCATGTACCACTTTAAAAGGTACTTATTAATGCAAATGTGATATTAATAAATAATTTCTGAAGTTATGCATACACACAAGATGAATTAAAACCTTTGTGAGACTTTTAACCCTGGATTAGCCTTGCCTGGCTTAATTTTGAACAACTGGACTCTGGACAACAAGAACCTGCTCAAGGCACCTAAATTTAAACTAATATAACAATAATATGCAACAATTTATTGTGGACTACAAAAATACGTGTGTCCAACGTTTAGAACCAATACAAGAAAAAAGCAAAACAAATCCTTTGAGTGTCAATGCATATACGGCCAGTTTAAGTTGCCAGAGCTAAATGCAGGTGCCACAAGGTCTGAGGGCAGAGGGCTGCTTGCAGGTACCGATGTAGACAAACCTTGTGGAGCATAGCACTCCATTTCAACTTCAAAAATAACATCGTTGATCCTCTTCTTTGCGATCGCAAGGTGGCGACCGGAAAACCGTCGCAAAGTGGACTCTAGTGATTTTACAAACAAACTGATCGAGTCATCTCGATTTTCCGTATTCGCTGGCTCACTAAGTGGAAGTGGACTCTGAAGACATTTGATGGCTTCCTTGTACAATTCCAACTTCACCTCTTCAAATTCTCTTGCTCTATCAGCCTTCATTTTCTTGGCCGGTCTCTCGTTTTCTTTACCATCAAGAGTAGAAACGGCAGGGTCGACGTCATCACTCCCCTTGATAAACATCAGTGCCTTGAGATATTTCCACTGGGAAGTGTACACGGCGTCCGTGCCGGCTCCACTGACCTTGCTTTCTTCTTCTTTCTTCACCTCTCGGTTGAAAATGGTCTTCAAAATGTTCCACTGCTTTTTTATGTCGTCGTGGCTTCGACCTGGTAAAAGCTCGCAAAGCTTTTTGTAGTTCAGCTCCCTAACCTGTCGGTCTCTGTAGGAAGCAAGATGGTGGTTCCACAGTTGCTCGTTCTGCTTGTAGTACTCAATTAACTGCTCGGTCTCGCCCTCGGTCCACTCGCTTTCTTCTTTCGCTTTTAGGGAACGTTGAACGTCTTCCTTCATGTACTTCAACGTATCGTAGAACTTCCATTTCGACTGTTGGCCCTCGTTTTCCTTTTTTAGTTCTCGGACCAGCGCTGTTCTGAGGGTGTGCAGTTGCCGTTTAAGAAAGCTCTGGGTCAAGTTGAATTTTTGCGAAAGGTCCTCTAACGCCTTTTCCTTTAGCTCTCGGTTTTTGTAATCGACATTGGAGGTCTCCCATAGGCAACGATAGCCTTGAAGGTCTCGGTAAAGGTCAAATTTCTGAGCTTCAGACAGTTTTTGGTCAAGAAATTCAACTTCGTTCACGACTTCAATTTCTTCACCTCCGTCCGCCATGTTTGTTTACATGTTCAAATTTGCCGCGCTGGCGCGCTTCACCGGCGGCCAATCACTAGCGTTTGATTCAAACTTGTTGCGTGGCAAGTTGTAACATCAGTGGTAATACGAGCAACAAAAGTAAAATTTGTTGCAAAAAGTAGACCTCAAGTCTACTTTGCGCAACATGTTGCCACAACTTGCAACACGTAATTTTGTTGCGCGACAAGTTGCTCACGGAGGTGGTAAAACGGGCAACAAGGCTTTTCAACTTGCAACGCAACATTGTTGCGCGACAAGTTGAAAGAAAATGTTGCCCGTATTACTTGGCCTTAAGCAAAGCATTTCTCGCTTGAAGTCTATTTTATCTACAATGAGACTCTAAAAGCTTCCTAAAATTAGTTCAGGGTGTGTTCTTGAAAGCACCCGATCAATACTTCGCGGGTGAAAAACTTGTCATTTTCTCTTAATAATTATACGTGTGCTTGAAAGTTTCCGAAAACAGTTTTTGGGTAATTTTTTGTCAGTAAACGGATTGATGCCGGGAAAATATTATTTATTTTAGAAAAATGGAATTCGAGAAATGTTTCATGGTTAACAGAATTAAACAGCCAGAGGGATGCATCGGAATCAGTGAGAAATGTGTATTTGCAGGGAAAAGTCTGTCGAGTTGCTACCGGGAGCAACTTAAGTGGGTTTTTAGCAATTGTAGTTTTACAAGTATTCTTCTTGAACTTAATGAGCTAGCTTTCGAAAGAATGCTACAAGAAGAGCTGTCGGTGAAAGTCGTGCTCTTTGAAGGAAAATAAGCCAAGTCACAGTTTCCTCAGTGGTCTGCATGTTTTCCCTTGCTGTTTTTCACCTCTTGGCGAATAACTGTACAACTAAAATTTAATGTATTTTACGGGCCAACAAGCATGAAAGAGAGATGTGGAGCTCCGCTTTTAGGCTTGGCTAAATCTATATATTATTAAAGTGAGCCTCCTCCGCTCTACACAAAATATTCAGCGAGCGCTCGCAGAAAACTATTTCCCATTTGTATTTACAAGCGAATCTAGGATCGATCGTGAAGGTTTTGAGAATCAGTACTAGACAAAGCGAGAACATTTCACATTCCTTTCAGATAGAAAAAAAATTCTTTTACTAATAGCTTTTATTTTCTTTGTTATTACCGCACTGGATGGATATTCATTTCAATTTAAATATACACGAATTAATTGATGAAAACAAAACTTACTGAAGATACATAAGATAGCTGAGTGAACTGCATTACTAGCAGATCTGAATTTTCAATTTTCTGTTCGCAAACCTTGTAATATTTCTCATCCTTTTCTGCAATTCCAGGGATTACTTTATGGAAAAAATCGAAGTATTGTTCTTAGGGATCGAAGGTTTTGAAGCTTTCGCTTTAGCATCCCTACCGGCACTGCATAGTGAGTCCGGTCGTCGCATTTATAATTTAGGGCGTGAAGAATGCGCTCCGTAACAAAGTAAAATATCGGCGAATAAGCTTGACCAACACTTCTAACTGTTTGGATATCTTTTGTTTGACTTGTACGATAGCCAACAAGAGCCTTGAATAATGGCACGTGAATCACAGCAGTCCTAAGCGTTAGCGTAAGCGTCAAACCGGTTTGAAACCGGTTTTCCCGGTTGTGAGTTAATTTATTCATCCAGAGTTGGGGACGGCGCTAAACAGTTGCTTGCAGTGGTTCCTCGTCCTCTCGTTCGTCGGGAACCACTGCTCGCAGGGTATTTTTTTAAACTGTTTATACAAGGATAATATTTGTATTCTCAGTCATATTCTCATTTCATAGTCTCTGTCATATTCTGATCTTATATTTTTAACTGCTCTCTCTCACGCTCCCTCTTAGTCTTGAGTATATTCTCACACAACATTTTTTTTATATTCTCTCTTATATTCCTTTTTCCTGATATTCTCAACGGCTATTCTCATTTCACCTTCTCTCTCGTATTCTTGTCTCTTGTATCTACGTCTAGGTTTGTAAGGCCCTGGTCAAACACCGTACTTCACATGAGCCTAACTCAATTTTGAGTCCGGTTCATGTGATCGAAGTACGGTGTTTGAGCCAGTTAAGTTCGACTGATTGTGTTTGGATCAGGTGAGCCATTCTTCACGGCTGTTGCAGGCGTGAAGAACGCCTGAAGAGCGGCTTTGAGTCAAACGCCGATCTTTGATAAGCCCAGCTAAATGTGCTGCGTAAATTAGCTAGTAAAAAATGTATTTTCTCGATACAACAGCACTCGTGGTTGGCTTTAAACGTCCCAAGCATGCATAAACAAAAACATGGCGCCAACAACTGAATGGGCGTGCGTTTCTCGAAAGCCCCGAAACTCTTTGGGCCGATTGCAGGCCCGATAATTCACATTGTATTCAGGCCACTTAAGGCATGGCTATAGCCTCATAAAATCTCCTTAAAAAATCATAACTTTGTAGACATTTACCGGAAAGCTCTCAAACTTCGTAGCCATTTAAAACTGAGTGTCGAACGTTTGCGTTTTGTGACTAGTAAAGGATTATTAACGGTTAATTGGAAGCTATAACTATTACTTAATCCCTTAACATGTAAAAGGATGGCATTTAGAGAGAATTCATTCTATTTCATTTTATATGCCTCATTTTGCTCTGAATATTTTAATAAAAATGACAGATACCGCCGCACAAGGTTAATTCATTATACGGTAAGCTCCTATGATGTAAAACAATGGCACCCAAAAAGATTTATTTCCATTTTATTTAGTTTTCCTCATTTTGCTCTAAAGAATTTAACCGTTAAAGGACAAGGTCACTCCAGAAACAGTGCATTTTTTGAAATCGCCAATAAAAAGATAACACTAAGTTGAGTTACTGACCGTGGTCACGGTCGGGTAACGTGGGCTCTGAAAAACGAACCCACGTTACCCGACCGCTGGTCTCGTTGCACAAATTGACGTCACGGACAATTCAAAATGGCGGCGCGCAGTGTTGAATTTTGGCCCCCTTTGGAGAGGAATTTCAGTGGGATGGGATGCACTTTAGAAGCTAAAACCAAAGTCAGTAACTCAACTTAGTGTTATCTTTTTATTGGCGATTTCAAAAAATACACCGTTTCTGGAGTGAGCTTCTCCTTTAATAATTCTATACTGGTCGCAAATGCCAAGTTCGAAGGTTTCTCGGCAAATCCCCCTAAAGTTATGATTTTTGGGAAGATTTTATGCCGATTAGGCTCCAACCATGCCTTAAGTGTCCCGAGTATCTTCAGATAACATTATGAAACTTTGCTATAAGTTCAACATATTTTGTTTGTCAAAGCAGAAACCCGACAAAGAGTTTTTCTGGTATCCAAGAAGATAGTGATTTTTGTGTTCTGTACATATCGATCGGGTTCCTCGTAAAAAGGAAAACTTTTTTCTCAGAAGCTGAATAATAAGCTGCCTTTCGTGGGCGAATTTTTCACTGTATCTTCGCGAGAAACTGACGAAACGAGTCGGCAACAACGAGCTGCGAAGAAGCTAGACGGCAGTAAGAGAGCAGCTCCTTGTCGCAGCTCTTGCGGCCTAATTTTGTTTGCAAAGAAGACAGAAAATGCTCTGGAACGACAGGCGGCCCAAGCCCACGAACAGAGAACACCATTGAGCTTTTGTTATCGGGCGTGTTGTGTGACAAGGCCGCGGGTATGAATTACAGTATAAAAGTTTGTATGGGAACATCGACCCGATATGAAGAGATTTCGGCGAGTTTAAAATATCGTTTTTGAGGTTTCCTTCATCAAAGAAGAGAGAAAGGTTAAACAGTCTAAACAGGCTTAAAGTATTCCAACGCCACAAATCCAACTCGAGATCTTGCACCTGAAGCTGGACGATAAACTTTTTGCTTTCGCCGGTTAAAATATTCAAGATCGACACGAGACATACATCTAACATTAATTCGATTCCACCACATGGCCTCTTATTTCCCACGTTTTTCGTCATCTAGGCGCCAAAATGTTGTGGACTCCCAAGGCGTAGCCGAGGATGTAAATATTAGGATCACCATACAAAAACAGCTACCCCTGACCCAAAATCAAATGGTCTTAAAGCAAAATTAGCTAATATATAAATGTGTGCATTCCCTGTGCCATTTTCTGCGCTACTAAAGCTACTTCGAGCACTCTACGGTGACTCTCGGCTCCTGTGTAGACTTCTTGATATTACTGAGGGAAGCTCCCTTCGTTACTCTAAAGTAAATAAAGGTTACTTCTACGAGACCCATGTTTTCGACCGCCTGGCGAATTAGGAGAGCAGTGTTCCCTTGAACCTTTACTATGTATACGTCTTCCTCGACGCTCTTCTGGTTTCGGCTTGAACAAGAACCGAGGGCTTTTGGTAAACTGTTTTCGGAGTGGTGGCTTACGAGAACTTAAAAACAAAGGAAAAAGCCCGTTGGTAATTCACAAAAGTGGTCGCGGTCGCTTACGGAAGTGGTCGCTTACGAGAGCTTTTCATTACAGAGTTTAAGTGACAAGTCAAACGGGTTCCACAATGCTGGTCGTAACTAGAGCTGGTCACTTACGAGAGTGGTCGCTAGGGGAGCTTTGACTGTAATTTATTAGTGCGCCTTTTAACACCTATGCCCAGGATTGAACTCTGCAACGATTTTTCGTAATGTTACGATTTTTCGTTTCAAAGTAGCGACATTAACAAATGATTTTAATGACGCGAACTAAGAATTTCACAACCCAACTGATGACCCCTTTTGTTTCCCTGCCGAAAGTCGTAGTTACTATCGATCTCAGACGTTTTTTGAGGGGGAATTTTATTAGCCCGCTTTATGGGCCATTGATTTCACTCCGAACGTTTGAAAAGAATGATCACGCGATTACAAGTTCGATGACCTTACTGTAAACTTGAAAATGCAATGACTGAACTTAAGCTCGCAATCATCATAAGCACTCTCAAATAACGCTGTTCCTGAAATAAAAGGTCGCCCTATACTAGTTTGGTAAACAATACCTTGCGGAAAAATTTAGGAAAAGAGTTTTCTGAGGCCAAGAAATGTGACGGCGAGTAAAAATTAATTCATCGAAAGTTGAGCGTTGCCGATATTTGCCGATCTTGTGATCCATAACCTTGCGATCACTTGGTCATTTTTTCAAACCGCAGAGTGAAACCAGTGGTCCGTAAAGGGAGCCATAAAATCCCTTCTCAACGGACGTCTGAGATCCGGTAGAACTGTACATCCACAGCTAGCCTGCCAGCAATGAAAACCAGAAACCTACAAAGTGATCGAACTTGTCGTTGAACTTTTGACCCCGCTGAGTTGAGCTTCTAAAGAACAGATGCTATGATTTGAAGGTTCGCCATTTCAGAGATTCCTCATTTTAGAGATTCCCTATTTTAGAGATTCCCCGTTTCAGGATTCGGCTAACGAACAATCTGACAACTGCTGCATCATTACAAAGTACATACTAATGAGAAAAAAGAACCAGGCGCGCCGTGACGACACCTCATGACCCCATAGCCATCCGGTTCAAAAAACTGTTACCGGGGTGCCATCCCGAGAAGGCTTTCGCCGAACTAATATAAAATAGTGCTTGATGCCGACTGTGAAATACCAATCTGCATGGTTTATCTTCTCGACCAGAAGAAGTAGCGTCTCCAGTGGCCCTTTTCTCGAAAGTCCCGGTATAACTTTTTTGGGTCCGGAGCTTTATTTTAAAACCTAAATCTATAGAACGTTGGCGTAGTTTTTAGCCCGCATGTCAGCCTGACTTGTTTTATCAACTTAGAATTTTATTGCTCAGCTTTCAAAACCAACAAAATTTGAGTCTTTAATGCAAACATCGCGCAAATAAAATAGCTTTCCGGGCCCGAAAAGTTATCGGGACTTTCGAGAAACGGGCCCCACACCCTTGCAACAATAACTCCACTTGATTATTATGGATATAATAAAGTATTGATTATTATGGATAAAATAAAGTATTGATTGTTATGGATATAATTAAGTGGCTGTAAATAATAAGGTGGACGTTTTACGGAATAAATCACACAACATGTTGCGCTCTGTAGCCTTTCGAACAGACTAAGCGCACTCAAACGTCAAAAACCTTGCGCGCAGTAAACAACCCGCGAAAAAGCCACCTAAGTGCGTGCAGGTCAATCTTACAACACCCGGCAAAACGATGTGCAGAGAGCGACCAAATGTTGTTTTGGGATTGCTCGAAATTTGACACACAGGGGTCCGTTTCTCGAAACTGCCGATAACTTTCCGGGCCCGCTAAGTATTTTTTCGAACTCATTTTATTTGTCAGCTAACGGTAATTATTGGCGCAAACTTAGCGACATGCTTCACGAAATTATAAAGATTAAAATTTAGTTTTCAAAATCAATAAACATTGTATAGCTATTCGAGAATGCACCTAAAATAGTTTTAGGGCCCGGACAGTTATCAAGAGTTTCGAGAAACGGGCCCCAGTTCACGAGCTAGTTCATTTTCATCGCGCTGTTGATTTTATCGATACATAAAACAATTTCTATGACATCATTCAATCAGTCTTGCACTAATCAAAAATAACGACTGCAAACTTTCACAGTATTCACTGACAGGTCTCAAAAACGGCTGATTGGCTAAAAGATATCACGTAAAAAGCGTCACGGAATTGTTACTGAGCATGCGTGTTGCTTTTTCATGCCTGAAAAATTCAATATGGCGGACGGGCTGTTGTTGTTTTGGCACGGGAATGCGCTTTCAACGGATGATCGAAGTTACGCTAGACATTTTTAAATTGGACGTGCTGTTTGAATCGAGCATTGACTTCAGTGGGTTTCAAAGAAGCCATTTTGGCCGCCGTACACTGCAGAAACTGAATATACTTATCGGCAGTCCAATTTTGCCTGACGTGGGCAATCGATAAAAATCGATATCGGAAAACCGTTCGATAAATCGATAACTATCGATATCAATCACGTAAACGTTATTGATTGTATCGATCAATCGATAAAAATCGATACTCACAACTCTTCTGGTAATTACTAGCTGTTATCAATGTTATCGATTTTATCGATGGATGTCGATCGTACATGTCTTTAATTTCCGACATTGATTTTGTTTTTAAAAGACGTTTAATCGCAGTAGAATGATTGTGGTGGCCAGGCGCGTACGCAGTTTTTTCGGTGGGGGAGTGCACTTTAAGCTTGAGCGGAACTTTTGTCAGCAGTCCTAATATATATTTATATATATATATATATATATATATATATATATATATATATATATATATATATGTATGTATAATATGGAAGGTTCACCCTTTTCTAGAAAACAGAAAAATGGTTATGCGCAATTAAGGTACGAACTTTGAACCTGACCATGTACTAAGCGCGTGCTTATAAAACTCTTTTATGGCATGATGACGGGTAGCATCAACCTTTATTCATTTCCAAAACAACAGTAATGGTGAGAAAACATGAAAAAATCTACTTTAGGATTTTCAGTTCCGACAAACGGCTATCGTCTTTTTTTTTCTTTTTCCTTTAGTCTTTCAGTCTTTTCGTCTTTTTTCCTTACCATTTCCGTTTTAATTCTGCCGTATCTGAGCGGAACGTGTCGATCGACCTATCTGGGCGGAACTTTGTTTCCTCTTTTGGACGTTTCTGAGCGGAACTTTTTCTTAGGTGGGGGGGTGCACGTGCACCCAGTGCACCCCCCCTGCGTACGCGCCTGGTGGCTTTGTTCACGAATAAAACTGTAGTCTGTATTTCAGTAAATGTGGTTTATTAAGCTGGCCGGATAACTGTGCTGTATCGACCCAAGTGTCTGCGAAAGTAACATCTCAGCTATTTACCTATCTAAGCAACCGCCAAGGAAAACGTTTTGAGTGGAAGCGACGGCAGTCTTTTGTTTGACCCGGTATTAGAGCTGATTATAGAGGTTGTCGTTATTATTAAGGCTCACATATCTCGACACAAAAATGTTACCTATAAAATCGATAAAACGTATTGAAAAATCGATAATTATCGATTTCTCACAACAAATCCGCTTATCGATTTTTATCGATTTCCGATACAATCAACTAATTTTATCGATTGTTATCGAATGTTATCGATTATCGACTTCATCGATTGCCCAGGTCGGGAATTTTGGATCAAACTGCATCTTCCGATGGCGTTAAAGATTGATCTCGTTGTTTGATAAAAATTTTATCTTCCGTCAATACTTTGTCGTGGACAAGGCATGCAGAAGGGGGGTGATCTCATGGTTGCAGGTCAGTAATCTATTGATGTACTATTTCATAACTGATCATCGCGAAACGTACTGAATGCACTCAATGGTTGTTATGTAGCCCTTTACTGATCATGTTTTTGCACATTTAATGTACGAGTCTGTTTACGTGGAGTGCTGCTCTTTTACAAACTGACAAGTGCTTTAAATGTAAAGAAGATCCTCGCGGATCGCAGTTACGAAAAGAAAGCCTGAAAAAAAATCAGGCTTGCCGGGATTCGAACCCTGACCTCTGCGATACCGGTGCAGCGTTCTAACCAGTTGAGCTAACAAGCCAACTGGCAGCTGGTCATTAAATTGGTTCGTAATATACCCGGGAAAGATGAAGATGAAATTATGAATATATGAAATTCATATATTTTGAACTGCGGAATGAAGAATTAAATGTAAGTGCTTTAATAGCCGGAAGAGAGTGTTACCTGATGTTCAAATAATGCTATAAACAGTCTTCAAAAGTGCCCTTTTTTGCTTGGTAAGTCAACACTGTGACACGTATGATGCATAATTTTGTTAACTGACAAATGCTGTTGCCTTATGTCGTGTGTTGAATTCTGAAGAAAGCAAATCAAATAATTATTTTTTAATTTTGTTAATTGCAATTACTCAGTCATTTTACATCAGCAATACTGAACATGTTTATTTGCTTTATCCATTGGTTAACAAATTTAATCAACACACTTGTTGATCAATACATGATGACAATTTTTGTTGAGCTTTGCTTGTGCTCATTGATTTGTGTTAACTTTACCCATATACTTTGTTCCCATGAAGATCCATACCATCTCTTTGTCAGCATTTTACTTGTTTTGCAATTTATTTGTCTACTTGAACCAGTATATCACTCCACAATTCTTAAAGCATTTCAGTCAGAAAAATAACTGGATCAGTTAATTTCTGGGCTTGAAAAGAAGTGTCATAAAATGTTCGCATGTAAAAAAGTAGTTGGTAAGACAGGGTTTTACTTGTACATTGTACGTTCAAGACCTGTGTGACCAAACCAGGTCATGTGGGCGAAATAGATTTTATCTATTTGCAGAATGTTTTTAAAATGTCATGTTTAAATTTATTGAGTGCCAGCATTATGATACTTTTCTTGCCAAGAAGTTTTTAATCAGTTATACATGAAGTAAAATTTACGTTTTACATTTTTCTCCAGGTTATCACAGCTTTTGACTGCAGTGATATGTTCTTATCCAGCCTGTTAAGTTTTTGGTAGAAAGCAGAGAGTGGCAGCCATAAAAGTCACTAGTGTTCAATTCAAATATTTATTATTCTAATTGATTTTTCAAATGTCAGTTTGCCCTACACTCTTTGGCTGTACAACATTCTTCATTGATACTGAAACAGTCCAATGGAGTGTACTGATGTTTTGAGGTCTGTCTTGAGATATATGCCTTTATAATGCTCCTGATGAAAGGTGGCGTGAAAAGCATGTATATAAAGATTTGAGAAACAAAGCCCAGCCCCTTTGTGCCTTTTTTCCATCTTGCAAACCATCCTACATAAATTTTGTAGCCAACCTTTTTTTAGAAGGAAGTTAGAAGCAGTTGTGTGAGAGGGGCATGAATGATGATTATGACCCTTTTTATAAGTCTTTGCTCTATCTGCACTTTTCAGACACTGCTCGTTTGGAGCATTGAACATTGATTTATGCGGCATATGCTCCTAATTAGTGAACTTAATTCTGAAGTAACCTACCTCAGTGTTTTGTGTTTCTTTGTGTTTTTAATTCAAAGTTAAATTTTGTGTGGTATCATTTAGATTATTTCCAGGTTAATATACTGCTCAACAATTTCCTTTTGGAATACAGTCAAGTTCTTTCATTGATTACTCTTGACTAAGATTAGCCTAAAGTTGCTGAATTTTGATTTATCTGACAACTGTCAGCCTAGTTCTGAAAAAAAAAAGGTATTGCACCTGTCTACTGTTGGAATATAAATGAAGGGTTCCTCTGATACATTCCTAAATGCGTGTTTTTCATTCATTTTTACTGATGAGAGTTCTTCAGGATCCACCTCTACAATGTCACAAGCTAAAGAAGGTGGCTGCAGAAACAATGAGTACACTTGTATTGGCAAGGAGATGCACTTTGCTTTGCTATTATAATTTTACATTTTCGAGTGTGTTTTAAATGAAGTTATGCTGCACTGAAAATTTTGTTGCTAAGGGGAGTGTACTTTGTGTTTGAAAGATACTATTTTCCATGATTTTTCCACGTTTTATTCACTAATAAAATACATTTAGGTGTTTTTGGTGTTTGTATTGTTCGTGTATTCAGTAGCTCAGTTTGACAGATTTTGCTCCATCACAATTCCCATGTCTGCCAAATAGCAAAACATTTCACCATCATTTTAGTGATAAAAACAGACGTTTTTTTGTTTGGTTGATTTTAGATGTAGTCATTTGAGATGTAATAGTTCCAACAGACTATTCTCTGAAAAATATTCATTAGAAAATTTATCACTTAAAAATATTCAGGGAAACTCTTTCACCGAAAAAGCCAATTAACTTCAATATGTGAAGGTCGTTTGTTTCCTGTGCCAGGTGCTGTCTAAGGTTTATATTAAACGGTGCAAAATTTAAGTTCACTTCGCTTTTCTTCAGCTTTTTCACTCCCAGAGTTACAACCTCGAGGAAGGTGTGACCATTGAAATAGAAGCTGGTTTATAAATCTGCTGATCCTGTAGTACTGTTTGTTTTTCAGGACATGTATTGTGGAAAATATTCTTGTTTTTTTTCCGGCTTCGGAGCACCCGTTGTTCGTTGGCGCATAACATTTTTGTCATGAACACACAAAGTGAAACATGATGTTAACTTGAGATGGGTTTTACCCGTTTTGTTTCAAGTCACGTAAATGTTTTCAAGCCGCTGTCGGCTGCAACTTTAAATGGCGGGAAATTTTCGCGGGTCTTGTCGGTGTCGGCCGTAGCGCTACGAGAACGACTACAAGACGATACAATAAACTCAAACTATAAAAACAACCAAAATGTTTATTTAGCCCTTACAAAGAAACATACAATATTTTTTTTTTTCGCCGTTGTTAAAATTTTTTTAATTTAATTTAATTTTATTTTATTTTATTGAATGCTATTACATACACTTACACTTACTGTTACATACTCTATCTTACTTACAGTTCCACACACTTTACTTACACATAAGTACTATATTTACACACTCATTTACATACACTTACACTAACGCTACTATTACATGGAAAAAATTAAATACTTCCTTACACTTAGTTACAGGAAAATAAAAAATTAAAAAACAATAATAATGATAATAATAGAGATAATCACCTATTTACTAATTAAACATTATGTTTCATTCTTACAGCATATGTTATTTTTATTTAATTAATTTAGTTGTAGGAAGTGTTAACGAAAGAAGATGTTTAATTTGTTTCTTGTTTTTTTTTTCATATCATTTGTTTTGAGAGCGGTAAGAGCAAACTAGATGGCTGCTAATATAAGAAAAAATAGATGGTAGAAATTTCGCTGTTCTCTCCACATCCAGGCGCAAAGGGAGACGACAAAAACAGAAAATAAAAAATCGTCCAAAATAAAGAAAAGCTGGTGTTCTTGTTCAGCGAGGAAAGCTCCCCATTTTTCGTTAAATTTTGCTAAAAGTCCATGTTTAAGTGAAAAGCGTCTTTCTTCTTCCAAGCAGGTGAAAAAGTTCTTGACAAAAAGTTCACGTGAGGGGCAGTGGTGCATTGATTTTGCCCAAAAAATGTGATATCTGCTTATTAAAAGGGCGCGGTGGAAGAGGAGATCGGAAGCGTCTTCCACAAATCCCAAACATGACTGGACGGTGAAACTTTTGCTCGAAAAACAGGAGAAGGTACCCAGCCAGTCTTTAACTTCGTTCCAGAAAATTTTGACTTGAGGACATTCCCAAAAGAGATGTAGGAGGGTTTCCGTTGAACTTTCACAGAAAGAACACAGCTCGCTTGATATCAGCCCAATTTTGAAAAGATATCTGTTTGTGGAAATTCGTCGATGGAGTAGTTTAAACTGGAAAATTTGCAGTTTGGATTCGCGAATGCATAGAAAAGGCAGACTGTACGACTTACTCCAATCAATCATTTCAGCACCATGTGCTTGGAAATCAGATTTCCATTTACTTTGATTTCTTTGCGGCAGGGATGCATGTCGTTCAATGAGTATAGTGTAGGCTAATTTGCAAAAATCCTTTGACCCCAGTAGTGTTTCAGTATTTAACATTTGAGAACAGTCAGAGTTGTGCTTCACGCCCAAAACGGCTGTCACAACGCTGCGGTATTGAAGAAAGTTGGCTTTCAGAGAATATTTCTCTCTGAAAGCCTCGAAAGTCAAACCCTTTGACGAAGTCTCGTCAAGGAGATTGCTTACTTTCTTAATTCCTGCCAAATACCAGCTTTTATAAAAAAGCGGCTTACCCTCTATACGTACAAGAGAATTGTACCATATTGGCATGTGAGAGAGAGATGGTGGGCTGCGGTTGAAATTGAGACGGCACCAAACCTCAATAAGTTCCTTAGTAAAGGGATCCTCAATTTCTAGAGAGGCAACATCCTTTGGTTCAAGATTACCTGAGAAAAGTGCTGTTGTAACGCGGTTTCCTAAGAAAAAATCAAGAAACAATTTCCATTTTCCTTTGTTGTTAGGGTCTAGATATCTTTGAACCCACTTTGCCTTTAAGGCAATGTCTAGCATTTTCAGTCCCCCTTTGGAATAATCATTAATCATTAGTGTTCTTTTGATTTTGTCTCCTTTACCATCCCATAAAAATTTATATAACAAACTGTTTATTTCCTTAAGATATTCACTTGGCGTGGGAAGTGGAGATAAAATGTAAACTAATTGCGAAGCAAGCAGACTCTTGATAACTGTTATTTTCCCGAGGAGTGTAAGCCTTCTGAATTGCCAATTTTCTATTATTTTATTTATTTTTTCTTTCTTCTCTTGGAGGTTTAAGAGCGGTTATCTGTAACTTTCACCTAGGACCATGCAAGATAGAAAAATCGAAAAAATAACTTTCAGTTTATTTCGGTAGATATTTTACCGTTACGACGACTTTATCATTCCGATGGCTCGGTAGCGAGTAAAAACGACTTGAAAGTGTCACTTAAATCAACCGCTGTGTTGAATTGTGAAGACAGAAATATCAATATCAAAGCCATGTAGTATAAGTAGGATATTCCCTTGTCATGTTTGCTTTGTCAAATATGAATTCGATCGAGACCAGAATTTTTGAGAGATTTTTAGAATTTAACCGTTTCGAGCGGCATAGTCGCACGTTAAAAAATGGCGAAATTCAGGACCAAAAAAAGCCCTCTGGTATATGGCTTTCGCTGCTGAGACTACACTTGTTGGAATAAGCAATCTTTCCTCTACGATTTGATGAAAAAAATTTTTTGGGTAAATGAAATGGTAAATTTTGGGAGCGCTTTATCTACACCCTATTTTCCAGGCGAAGACGACCTTTTGACCTTGACAGGCAGGGAAGTAATGACCAGCGTTTTCAAATAACGCGCGCTAATTCCATTTTTTAAAGAAAATTTTCACAATGTTTGGGACTTACTAATTAATAGAACCTCAAATAAAGTCATCAGCCGAAAACAGGACATGTTTTCACTAGCAAATACGTTTTTTTGGCCAAGGGAAACTTTGGTTGTTAGTGATTAACAGCGGCAAATTTGCATAAATTTGAAACATTTGTTTTTCACAAGAAACTCGTTTTACCTTCCTTGTTTCTAAAGTAAAAATACTAACGAAAACCAGTAAAGCATTACCTAACTATCTATGTAGCAAATCGTACCTTAATAGCCATTTTCTGTGAAGAAATGACGAGATTTCTACTAGCCGCCCATGACAACTGATGACAACCGTCGAACATTTTTGGGTAAGTGATGGCTATACAGTCACAAACATGCCTCGTGTCAAAAAATCCCGACACAAATCTTGCACGTGGGTTGAACTGTTTGGAACGCCACCAATCTGTCAAACCTCATAAACTACCATGGCTTTGTGTGGGTATTCGGAAATAGTTGGCGGAAGTTGTGGGGCTAGTTCAGACAACCCAGCGAATGTCCAGTGTGTTACTTACTTCTTATTAACTGAGCGCGAGGGCCATACTGGGAGAATATTGCCCGAGGTCGTACAAGAACGATTGAGGGCAATATTCACCTAGTAAGGTCCCGAGCTAGCGAGAGATAATAACAGGGTGGTAACGAGGTATGTTTTTCATCGCTGATCCCATTTTTGTACGCAAATTTCTGTTCCTTGCTTCCAAAACCGTGACCAATTTTCGTCCCTGATCCCACAAATGTGGTACAACCTGATCCTGATCCCTATAAGAAACTGCCGATCCCGATCCCATGGTCTGTGATTCCTGATCCCAGGGCTGTGGTCCTAGATCCCACCCTTCTGATCCCCGATCCCACCCCTTTGATCCCTGATCCCACATACCTCGTTACGACCCTGTAATATGAGGTTTATTATAGGGCTATGCCTAACACCTTATTACTTGAAAAGTGAGCCGTGGCGGATTAGGATGAATGAAACAGTTTACCGGAAAGCATACAAAACTCAGCAGTTTTATTCCACACAAGAAATTTACAGCGCACCCGGGGGAGGGGGGTACTCCCTTACATAAGCTATAGAGGTATGTGTGACGCCAGAGGGTATGGTTTTTGAGCCTTTTTGGTCTGAAATAGGACATAGATTTTGACCATTTTGGTCTGAAATAGGGTGAGGTTTGTGCCCGGGGGGTACTCCCTTATATAAGCTATATTGGTATGTGCGGCGCCAAAGGGTATGGTTTTTGAGCCTTTATGGTATGAAATAGGGAATAGATTTTGACCATTTTGGTCTGAAATAGCGTGAGGTTTGTGCAGTCTGATATGGGATCTGGTAAGGTTCTTACAAGGAGCTATCTTTTTATTAATTTTCTTCTCTAAAGAACTGAGTTTTGATTAACATTGGGAATTTGAAGCCCCTCTCAACTGTTTACGCAAACGAAATAGGGTTAGGGTCTCGTCTGAAATAGGGTATCAAATTTTAAGTCAGGTCTGAAATAGAGTAGGGAAAATCACATACCTTGGTCTGAACGAAGGTAAGGGTTTCCAGAAGCGCGCTGCACACCGCCACCCAAATCTTCGGGAAGTACCCCCGGGATATCGCACAAGAAAAAGTAAAAACTCTCAAAGAAACTGTCTCTTTTCATTTAGCTTCAAATCATTCCAACTATTTGAATCAAATGTACTTTTACAAATTTCTATATTTCCACTTTACTAGCCGGGCATTAACATCGCTCATAATGCCCGTGGGCATTACGGGAAAATCTGGCCCCGAGTATTGGCCAATCACAGCGCGCGTTATATATTTACAAGCTCTAGCCATATAATAAAATTGGGGAATGCAGTAAAAACATCAAAGGACATCTGAGAAGTTACAAGGTGTCGGATGCCTCACTAGATTCAGAAGCAAAGCTTTTGTTGGCAAGAGCAGGTAACTGTACTGTTGAAAAATTTGGGTACTTATTGCTGTAGACTGCAAAATACTTTCTGCTGTTCGCTCTCTTTCTCTGCCTCAAAATAAGAAAAGAAAAGACAAGAAGAAGAAAACTCGCGGGGCCACGAATCTTCCGAAAAAGGTTAACTCGCTTGGCGCGAAGTGCCGAAAGCGTGGGTTTTCCCGCGCGAGCTACACACGTCCCGCGCGTTCGTATGACTCACCACGAAATATGTAATGTTTTGCGCTCGGTCTTTAGCTTGGATACAACTGTACATGCCGCCACCAGGAGTTGTAAAATCTTATCTAAAGGCCAAATAACACGGAAAACATTCGTGCAACTATTCGTGCAACGATGTTGCGCTTATTATCACCTCCCCGTCGCTTGTTCAGGTTACAGAAAGTTAGTTGCTTCTACTTTTCAAAAAATAAAGATTTGTTGCGTGTATAGGTGAGAACACTCTCAACTTGTAACGCATCCTTGTTGCGCAACACGTTGCACGAAAATCTTGCCGGTATTACTGAAGCGAAATAATGAAATTACTCATTGTATCCACATTTGTTATCACCTGGGGCGCAACACCCCTCTCTCCATCTTGGGGTACATCCATAGATAATTGAGGGGTAAACGAAGTTATGCACTGCCCAAATTAAAAATTCTGTTAAGATACCCGCCTGTTACAATGAGACATATTTGGCAGCTAGGGTGGGTGAATACTTCCACGGGATATATTCCTTTTGACCTAAATGAAGACAGGAAAACTCAGTGTACCTTGGCACAGATTCTGACGTTTGACGATACTCGGAACTGTTTTTTTTCTTCTAATTTTTAAAGGAATTTTTTAATTCAGTGAAGTTCGTTTGGGTTTAACAATATGCCCGCGACACCGGGAAAGGTTTGGAATCCGCTGGAGATCCTACAAGAAAAACTGCAGCTGTCCAAGTGAAGTGTCCGTTAAATATTTAGGTCCAATTTGCAGCAAATTATGTGGTAGGCCAGATAGTAGAGAATTACAGTAATCGATCCGAGAAGTTGCAAAGGTGTGTGTTAGTATTTCGCAGTTTTTGTGTGACAGGAACTTTCTGGTAGTAACTAGATTACGTAGATGATAGAAAGCTGTTTTGTACAGTTAGTTCACTTGCTTGTTCATAGAAAGGGCACTTTCAAACCATACGCCAGTGTTCTTGGCTGACTATTTATATAGCAGCCGTTTATATATACGTAGTCGTCGGCAGTATCGTGGAAGCCATTGAAGCACACCCGCAAGATAGTTTTTCATTACCTAGGGTGGACCGGAATATCTACGTTTGTTTATCAAGAAATGTTTTTAGGGCAAGGGGCGCCCAGCATACCCCTATGAATCATATTTTTTTCTGCTTAGAATGATTAAAAGTAAAACCATCAGCATTAAATTTATCACAGGCACTTCTATTTAGAAAAAGTGGCAACCAAAAAAGAAAAAACACAAACAAACAAAAAACAAGTCATGCCCAGAGATTGTAGCCAGACAGCATTCCAGGAGACAAGAGCAGGAAAAAACATCGGACAGATTCTGCCGCAGGCTAGCAATAAAAGAAATTAAATCCAGGCATTTTATCTTATGAGGTCCTTTTAACATGTCCGATGATCAATCCCGTCGCTTTTATATGCCCTTCCCCTCATCCCCTCCCCTCTCCAGCTCTATACTTTGCAAGTTGTTGAATACATTCAATAGCATCTGAGCCTTTTCTGCTGCCTTGTCTTTCTGTGAACTGCCCACACTTTTAAATTGAGGATCGTATGTGTGGCTCCAAAATAAGACGGTAAAAGCCAGGATGGGACCTCTCTGGTTTGTAATTTAAGACCGGTGTGTATATTGCGTGACAGCAACGTTTTCGCGACCACCCAAAAATGTTCGACGGTTGTCTCGCGCGGCCAGAAGAAATCTCGACGTTTCTTCATCAGAAAAGAGTCATTTAGGTAAGATTTTCTTTGTAAATAGTTGGGTCACACTTTATTGGTCTTCTTTACCATTGTTTTGGAAAAAAACTGAAGGCAGAAAACCGACTTTGTTGTGAAAGAAAAATGTTTCAAATTTATGCAAATTTGCCGATGTTAATCACCAACAACCGAAGTTTGCCTTTGCCAAAAAAACGTATTTGCGAGCGAAAACCTGTCCTGTTTTCGGCTGATGACTTTATTTGAGGTTCTGTTAATTAGTAAGTACCAAACATTGTGAAACTTTTCTTTAAAAAATGGAATTAGCGCCTGTTATTCGAAAACGCTGGTCATTACTTCCCCGCTTGTCAAGGTCAAAAGGTCGTCTTCGCTTGCAAAAAAGGGTGTAGATAAAGCGCTCCCAAAATTTACCATTTCATTTACCCAAAAATTTTTTTTCATCAAATCGTAGAGGAAAGATTGCTTATTCCAACAAGTATAGTCTCAGCAGCGAAAGCCATATACCAGAGGGCTTTTTTTGGTCCTGAATTTCGCCATTTTTTAGCGTGCGACTATGCCGCTCGAAACGGTTAAATTTTAAAAATCTGTTAAAAATTCTGGTTTCCATCGATTTCAAATTTGACAAAGCAAACATGACAAGAAAATATCCTACTTATACTGCATGGCTTTGATATTGATATTTCTGTCTTCACAATTCAAGACGAGCGGTTGATTTAAGTGACACTTTCAAGTCGTTTTTACTAGTTCCCGAGCCATCGGAATGATAAAGTCGTCGTAACGGTAAAATATCTACCGAAATAAACTGAAACTTATATTTTTATAAATGGTTTGGGAAGACCTTTATTGTGACAAAGTTTGGCAATTTTCGATTTTTCTATCTTGCATGGTCCTAGGTGAAAGTTACGGATAGCCGCTCTTAAAGTTTCTGACACTTCCTTGATTGTGGAAAACCAGACGCCTAGAGCGAAGACTTTGTGGAAAGACCACAGTATATTTTTATTTGTTTCTATAGTTCGTGTTTGAAGGCGAAATGAGCCAATCCAGAGTGCTTCAGTTTTTTCATAATTAGCATTTTAAATGCTAATTATGATAAGTCCTGAGAGCTCTGCAAATGAGTCCAACAATTTTAAGGAGGTATTCATGGAATTGTCTGAACCGTCTAAAATAAGGGTGGTGTCATCTGCATATTGACTTAATTTACATTCTGAGTCTGATATACAAATACCCTTGATCCTGTCATTGTTCCTAATTGCATTAGCTAGTATCTCTACACATAGAATAAAGAGGTATGGCGATAGAGGGCAGCCTTGTCGAACTCCTCTACCGAGTTGAAAGAAGTCGGAGGACCAGCCGTTGTTTTGTATGCAGCTTGTAATGCCGCTGTAGAAAAGTTTGATCCAACTTTTAATAGAGGCTCCGAAGTTGTAGAAAGAGAGTGTTTTCTCAATGAAAGTCCATTCCAGAGTATCGAAGGCTTTTTCGAAATCAACAAAAAGTAACAAGCCTGGGATGTTTTGTTTCTCGGCGTAGACGATAACGCTGTTAATCAGCCTGATATTTTCTCCAATAAATCTACTCTTGAGGAAACCTGTTTGGTCGTTGTTGATTAGATGCGGTAGAACCTTTTTCAACCTTGTCGCAATTGATTTGGCAGCAATTTTGTAATCACAATTTAGCAGGGTAATTGGTCTCCAGTTTTTCAAATATTGTCGAGGTTTGTTTTTCTTTGGTAACAGAGTTATTAATCCTCTTCTCTGCGAGATTGAAAGATAACCTTTGGAAAACGATAGGTTTAAGGCATCTATTAAAAAAGTTGACACGTCTTCCCAAAAGACTTTATAAAATTCTGCGGGTAGGCCATCAGTCCCAGGAGATTTACCTGAATCCATTGTTTTTAGGCTTTCTAAGCACTCTTCTGCGGATAGCATGCCTTCGCAGGACAGTTTTTGATTGTAATTTAGCTTTATCTCATTGTGCTCTGGGAAAAAAGTATCTTCTATGGTGTTGCAGACATTTTGATCTATTCTTGAAGAATAGAGGGACTCATAAAATTTTTTGGCTTCGTCAAGTGTTTCTGTGTCTTTAGATATTCTTGCGTTGCCTTCGGTTTTAAGATTTCTTATAGTTTTACAGTTGAAGTGTCGCTTTTCCAAACTATGAAAGTATTTGGTATTTCTTTCACCCTCATTATACCATTTTACTTTGGATCTCAAAATGGTCCCTTCAGTTTGGTAGCGGATTACATTTTCCATATATTGTCTCCTTATTCTTAATTTTGCGTGAAGGGATTTTTTATCTGCCTCTGAGAGATCTTGCTGATCAATTTCTTTTTCTAGTGCTGAAATTTCCTTTTCTAAATTACATTCTTTTTGTCGTGAGCGTGCTTTTTTCGCCTTGGCATATTTAATGGTAGCGGCTCTAATTTCCATCTTAATTACATCCCACAATAGTATTTTGTCAACTTCATGGTGACCTTTATATTCCTTTGAGACATCTCCTATAGTTTTCTTAATCAATTCTATGTACTCGTTTTCTGTTAGAAAGTGGGTATTTAGTTTCCAGAAGCCTGGTCCTCTGGGGTTAGTTGTGGCGCTGATTCTAACAGTAATCATACAGTGGTCAGTTCGGTACCCGGGAAGGATCTCAGCTTCAAAAACGTTTGGACAGAGAGAATCACTTATCAAAAAATAATCCAAGCGACATTGAATTTCAGGGTTTGTCCTTTTCCATGTAAAGCGCATAATGTCCGGATTATGGATTCGCCAGATTTCAGCAAGCTCGAATTTTTGTTTAAGGGATAACACTTCCTCTCTTGATTTCCAGTGCGTTGTAGGAGCACCGCCTTTTTTATCTTTTTGGAAGTCGCAAACTAGATTGAAGTCACCACCGAAAACTATTAAGTCACATTCGAAAGAAGGCATTTTTTCACTGACAACCCTGAAGAAAGAGGGGACGTCGTTGTTTGGCGCGTAGATGTTCACAAGTGTTAATGTTCTTTCTTCGGTTTCTATATCAGCGATAATGAATCTTCCTCCTGGGTCCGTTAAGCATTTCTGTATTTTGAATTGAAAGTTGTTATTGAATAAGATGCCAACACCTGCCTTAGAGCTGGAAAATTCCGTAAATATGGTTGAGTACCCCCATTCGGAGCGCCAATAAATTCCCGATTTTTTTGTGCTGTGCACTTCTTGTAAGAAGTAGATAGAGAATTGCTTTTTCTTCAACCATAAGAAGGTTTCTCTTCGCTTCTTATCGTTGGGCAAACCCCTTACATTTAGGGAGCAAATTATCATATCGTCACCTCGCGTTAACGTTTGCATTATATACCCAAAAAAGGATGTCAGTCCCTTCGCACGAGGTGTCGAGAGAGTAGCTATTCAATAGAGTGATTTGGTGATTATCATAAAAGGTACAAATATGTAAATATGGACGCAACAAGGGGAAAGGAAAACATTGAATCATACACGGATATATACACACACAAAAGCTAAAAATAACGAAAATTGGTCTGGGAAACAGTATTGAAAGTCGATCTTTCAATCACAACCTATATATGCCGATGCTAATATTACCAGTTTCTAGCTCCTTATCAATGGTAGCAAAATATATAAAGTTAAATACTAAATAAAGTTGTTGCAAAAGGATATATAAATATGAATAAAGTTAAGTCTTGGTTACTCCAAAGGCCGACCTGGGGCAATATATTTGCCGTTGACAAACAGCTTATCCGGATGTGCTTTGCTGAAATAAGCCGTGTGGCCTCTCTGTCGAGCTTCTTTCAATTTCTGCATTTGCTCTTTCCTGAGATCGTACAGTTCCTTCGGGATGTCGTCAAAAACATGGAGGCTCTCGCTATCTTTGACGTGTTTTCGTGTCTGTTCCATCACGAGTTCTCGGTCGGAGTATCGGAGAAACCTCGCGATGATGGGGCGAGACTTTTGAGGGTTTGGCTTTCCTAAACGGTGCACTCTCTGAAACTCGATTTTTTCGCGTGGGCGATCAATTTTAAGCTGGTCTTCGAGAAATTTATAAATAATTTCTTTGGTGTTTTCTGATGCATCGTGCTGACGGGGTAATCCTTCTTCCACGTTCATGCTGTTGAGTGATGCGTCGATGTTTTCTGGGAGGCCAAAAAATTTGAGATTCTCCCGCCTGAAGTAGTTCTCCATGTACATCAGTTGCTTCTTCAACTCGTATACGTCGTTCTCAAGTTTCTTGTTGTCGCGTTGTAAATCGCTTATATCATCCTCGGTGTATTCCATACCTTTCTGTAGCTCCTCCACATTCTTTTTCAGCTTCTTCTGTTGGTTATTTAAGACTTTAACCTCTGAGTCCAATCTACTTATTTTCTCTTCGATATTCGCCATTCTTGCATGGACCTCATTGAGTTGAGATTCAATGACATCAAGCTTTTCTAGCTTCTTCAAAATTGCCTCAATTTTGACGCCTAGGGCGTCCACCATGTTGGCGGCTTGGAATACTTCGTCAGCCCCGGGTTTCGATCTTTTTCCGTCCGGGGAGCTGTTAAATTAAACTCTGGAGATGATGACGAAGAAGTTATTGGTCTGTCCTTTCGCTTTGGAGGCATCAAAATTCTTCATTTAAGGATTTAAAAAACGACCAAAGAGAAGGAGCTCGGCGAAAAACGTTCACTCCGCCGCCATGCTCGTCCCAGTCCCCCATACAAGAAAGTCAGAAACATACAATATTACTGCTTAAATACAACAGTCGTATGTAAAGTAAATTACTGGAAATTACAATCTTGCAAGTGATCTCGTAAGATTCTTTAGGTAAGGTTAATTTCGTGTCGACAAAACGAGTAAAGGGACGAATCAAGGTACTCACACGTTTCTCTTCGGAGTCCTATTTTATGCCCGCCAGCTCTCACAACGTCATTAAGTTTAGCTTCCTTTGTTCGATACCGATAATAAACGTTCAGGCAGCATTTTCTCAAGACCATTTGAACGAAAAAAAAGGCATTTTTGATATTTCTTCGTGGAAGAAACGACGAGAACGTAGTCCAAATCTCAGGCTTATCCAGCGACTGGTGAACTCACCAAAAGGAGCAAGATAAACGGAATTATCATGTGGATAATGACCAACGATTTCTCTGAACTTACTCCTAGACAAACAAGAAGAGTTGTTCGTTTCACTGAGCCCACGCTTTTAACGAGAAGTTCTCCGCGAGCAGACTGGCGAGGCGCGAAACTACGTGCCAAATCCTTATTTGTCGTCCGCCATTTTGTAACATTGATGGCTTCACAGCGGTCAAACGCAAAAAGTACGTCACGTCCGGTCTTTCAGAGCCTTCAAGTTTGAATCAGTTCAGACTTTAACGAGCGCGAAGTTCGTATGAAAACGATACATAAAAATGTCCCGATAAACAAAAGTTCGCGCCGATAAAACTTGTGAATGCCAGTTACTTCATCTTGAACACATGCTCGAAGTAAAAAGCTTACGTTTTCAGAAATGGCGTTAAGTTTTGCGGTTAAAGTGAAACCTTCGACATTTGCCTGTATTTTCCTTTGTAAAATTTAAAAATTAAACGAGACTTACCTGTAAGGTGAGGTTTGATTTCGAGTGGAATTTGGAATAAATAAGCACGAGTAAATTTTTCAAAGGCTAATAAAATTGCATTCGCCCGTAATTTGAAGTCTTTGAAAAATTTACGAGTGTTTATTTATTTCAGATTGCACGAGAAAAATCAATTACTTGTTAATAATACACATGCAAAAAAATTCACTCTGTTCTCCTCAGCTCTTCAATCGTGTTTATTTCGTGTCACGGCTTACTGGTTCCGCCTACATTCACGTTATTGGTTGAAAAATGACATCCTTGATTGACATGCAAGCACTTGTGGAAATTTACAGATCAGAAATATTCTCTCTGGAAGCAGCTATCGTTCTAAAGTTTCGGAAATCTCAAAGAAAAAAGAGGTGTGAAATAACGTCAAAACTTGCTTATTTCAAACGCACAAGTTGTTCTTGTTCGTAGTCGAATCTAACTAAGACGAAATCGATCGACATTTTCACAAAGCTTTTCGAAATATGAATCACTTTGAAATACTGTCCTCGCCATGTGGTGCAGCTGGTTGTGGCTTTTCAGGAGCTGCTGTGTTTCCCATGTTAAAAGTGACTTGACATTGGTGGAAATGGTTTATGTTCATGACACACTGACGCTGATCATTCTGGCCGGATATGTAGCTGGGCATCTGAAACGTGAAAGCTGCTTGGTTGAAGTTGTTGCCGCGGGATTGAACGTCGGGCGAGAACGGGTCGAAGTTGCTGGAACTGCTGGTGATACTACTGACCGACGTTGAGCTGTTTCCTCGAGCTAACTGGCTGTTGATGTTTCTTGCGTTGCTGAAGGTGTGGGAAAGCTGTCGCTGTTCACTTTCATCTCCTTCGTCATAGTCATCCAGTGACCTCTCGTTTCTGTGGCCCGTTACTTTAACAATTGAACTTCGCTCGAGGCCTGCTGTCTTCAACGTCTTTACAACTGTTTTCCTAGCGCTGTGGTTGGAAAATCTTTTCCATGAATCCCCCAGTAACGTTCCTTCGATGACGGATTTCATCATGCCATTGATCTTGTTCTCTCCCATCGGCTGCCGCTTGTACCAAACTTGCGAGGACGGATTTGACACGCAAGAGAGATAAAGTGGACCGGTTGTACGTAATTCGGGGGGACGACGCCACAGAAACTCTTTGAAGATTGCAACGGGACATTTCTCATCTCCAGTGGCAAACATTTTTGGAAGAAAGCTTCCGGGCTTTGCGGACAATCCAGACTGGCGTGTTTTGGTCGGGTTCTCAATGAATTCGACGTACTCCATGTTGTTTTCGTCCAGTCCAAAGGGAAAATCTTCAACTTTCATGCTGTGGTGTTCCTGGCGACCACGAAGACCAAAATACTGCGTCAAGAGCCACCAAACTACTTGGACCAGGACTTGTGGACTTCCCTTTCCCAGCTTCTCCTCGAGACTTTTGTTCAGGGCCTCTGGTTCGTACTTTTCAATACTGTCGTCATAGCCCTTTTGAGTAGCCCAAGACTTCCAGACTTTTACCCAGTTGTTTGTGCTTTGTTGAGTGTTTTTGTTCTTTGCATTCTCCTTCAAACTCTGAATTAAAATGTTATTACTTTCCCCAAACCTGTCCGCCATTTTGTTTTGTTACGGTTTCGCGACTTTCCTGTCAATCAATTTAATTTCAACTTTCTGCACTCAATTTCAACTCTCGGCACTGTTTGGGATTAATTGACGTGCTCTCAGCCAATCAGCACGCTGAAATGTTTGCATGTATTTTATTATGGCGGGAACTGCGCACGCGTCGTGCGTTTGACCGCTGTGAAATTGATGGCGGGAACAGCTCGCGCATGCTCAGCGGTTTATGAGACCTGTCGTATTCACTGTCTTTCGTTGCTGCCAGCATCAAACTCAGTGGTTTCTAATCTTAACCATACAAATCAACCGAAACTTGCAAAAAGGTGATCTTAACAGAAGGAAAATACTGCTTTCGTTTCGTTTAGATCTTCTAATTAATAATCACACAGTCTGGTGTAGTTGTGATTGACCTTTTTCTTGGAGTTGTTGAAATTGAACCTGGTTTTCGAGACATAACTTTAGACACGATTGTTGGAAATAGTTGTTCTTGCATGCGACCATGACGGGCTTTGATCGCTTCAGGATTTGTTATGCAAATTAGCTGAAGGGGGATTGAATCCCCCCTCAGTTAATATTAACAGTAACTTAACGCCATGAATTGTCACCTTAAGGATTCATAAGAATGAAACGAGGTGTTAGCTTCTTGCTGCAAAATATGACGATGTTGACAGATAACTGCAATTTATTGAGACCTGTTGGCAAACAGAGAAGAGAAAAAAAAGGAAAATAAAGCGCGCAATATAATCTTCTATCGGGCCCAATTTTAGCAGCGTTCTTTGTATTTCCTCTTATTTGGTCGTCCG
Source organism: Siderastrea radians (assembly GCA_964017195.1). Classification (NCBI taxonomy): domain Eukaryota; kingdom Metazoa; phylum Cnidaria; class Anthozoa; order Scleractinia; family Rhizangiidae; genus Siderastrea; species Siderastrea radians. Next base: position 2,714,907 of record OZ024893.1, on the reverse strand, counting down.
CTAAAAACTTTTCTTGCTCTGCGGTTACCGCGGGCCCGTTTAACCGAACGGAAATAGAGTCTGGCCGCAGGTCACGCGTAATTTTTCGCATAAGATCGAGAAATATGTTCGCTTTTAACATCCTTTGCCAGGCACTTCAGTTTGCCCTACAACGTGAAAGCCGGCGTGGATCAAGTGTTCACAAGAAATTTCTTGGCTTGGTTTCGTTGAATTTCTTTTGTCTGTCCCTTTGTATGACTAATGAAAACAAGATCGCAGTGAAATTTTAACCTGATTGCAGCTTTTCAGACAAGTAACTAAACTGATTTCTACTAAAAAAAACAAACAAACAAAGAGAGTAGTTACTTCGAGGGCACAGGCGGGACAAGTACCCCGGCTTTTGTCGCTTGCATAAGACATAAGCCAAAGAGGAAGCCTGCTTGCGAGATAAATTTCACCGCAATCTCTGCTGCTGTTTATTCGACCTTGTTGACGTGATTGGACATCGAAGGCCATCGGGGCATCGCTTCTCTGGATCCTGGGCATACATCAAAGTAGCATTAACCTGGGCATTGAGTATTTCCGCTGCTTTACGTGGTTCTCGATTTGTTCTGTGTAAATTTCCCTGGACCACCATGATTCCGAGATGTTAATACTGATTCAAGCCGGCGCGCGTTGGGTGAGATGTGTACATCAGCTGGGTTTATATTTCACGCCGGGTGACCCTTTATAAAACAAAGTTTCCGCAAGAGCGGAGTTATCAAGACGGCCCCTTAACCGTAACGTCAGAGGAAGAATAAAAGTCTTCCATAACACCTTTGCGTAACCTAACCTCTGCCGTAACGTTAACTATTATTTACATTCTAGCGTCTCCGATAAAAAGGGGTTGCTTGTTGATTCTGATTAGGTTCCGCTCATGTACACATTACGAGCAATCTCTGTTTTCGCTTAGGGACAGTCGACCAATTTAAAAAGAACGCGAGCCAGCGCGAAAATCGCCCGCTGCGTAGAATCGTAACGAGCGCGCGATTGATTCCCTTGCGTATTTATATGCTGCGAAAGCAAAATTAGCCGTACAGAGCAGATTAATTTTAGCCGTACCCTTGGGTATGTGCTTTGTAAAAGTGCACAGAGCAGATTAACGCAAAGGCAAAATTAACCCTACCCTTGGGTATGTGCTACCTAAAAGAGCACAGAGCAGTTCAACGCAAAGGCAAAATTAACCGTACCCTTGGGTATGTGCTACCTAAAAAGGCACAGAGCGGATTAACGCAAAGGCAAATTTACTTGTGTCCTTGGGTATGTGCTACCTAAAAGGGCACAGAGCAGGTTAATGCGAAGGCAAAATTAACTGAACCCTTGGGTATGTGCTACCTAAAAGGGAACAGAGCAGATTAATGCGAAGGCAAAATTACTTGTGTCCTTGGGTATGTGCTACCTAAAAGGGCACAAAGCAGATTAATGCGAAGGCAAAATTACTTGTGTCCTTGGGTATGTGCTACCTAAAAGGGCACGGGGCAGATTAACGCAAAGGCAAATTTACTTGTGTCCTTGGGTATGTGCTACCTAAAAGGGCACAGAGCAGATTAATGCAAAGTAAAAATTAACTGAACCCTTGGGTATGTGCTACCTAAAAGGGCACAGAGCAGATTAATGCGAAGGCAAAATTACTTGTGTCCTTGGGTATGTGCTACCTAAAAGGGCACAGAGCAGATTAATGCCAAGGCAAAATTACTTGTGTCCTTGGGTATGTGTTACCTAAAAGGGCACGGGGAAGATTAATGCGAAGGAAAAATTAACTGAACCCTTGGGTATGTGCTACTTAAAAGGGCATAGGGCAGATTAATGCGAAGGCAAAATTACTTGTGTCCTTGGGTATGTGCTACCTAAAAGGGCACAGAGCAGATTAATGCGAAGGCAAAATTACCTTTATCTATGTGTATATGCTTCCTAAAAGGGCAGTGATTCGACTCGAAGTTTTTCCCGCCAAAACTACACGGTGAGTCACAGTCCAAAGCAATTCCTTTTACCGCTTCCACAACAGGGCCAAATTTTGAGGAGCGAGCCAACCCGTCTTTCGCACACTCTCGCTGCCGAGGCAATCTAGCGTAAAGCTCAAACGACGACACAACAAAACTATGGCTTGGTTGTCTGTTGAAGTCACAACCTCGCTTGGCGGGCTTCCGATGTATTGATGCTACAGTGTATTTCATCAGGAAAGTGGTGAAAATTTCGCTCTTAGCAAATTCATCTTAAGCCTTAAGCCGTACGCAAGTTTAGTGACTACATACCAGTGCTTTCCTGGGTCCCGATTATAGCCAGTAACTCTGGAAACATGCGGAAAGCTACCAAGGATGCTCGGACGACGCGCGATCGACGCCATAGCTCTATTTTATCGAGCTTACCAGTGACACAGTAAACTCATTGTCCTCTGTAGATTGTTATTTCCGCTCAAGTAGAACATTAATGATTTTGTAGCCTTTTAACTTATTAGTCTTCAACACCAATCAGATCTACGAATTGAGTCTCTTCCTGTGTGAAAGCTTTTTATATGTTGTACATTGAAGTATGGTACATGGTAGACAATTGATTGTGGCCGGGAGGGATAATTGATGAGAGAACGTCATCAAACAGATCAAACTCAGGTCAAACTGATCGGCGAGCCCGGTTTACGAATACATTATTAGTGTTTGGTGTACACCGGGTGTACAAAACGTCGAATTTCAATTTCACATGAAAGTTGAAATGCATCGCAAAACAATACCTTGTCACAAACAGAAATGTATGCCAGGTTCTATTTGACTTGTCTCCGTACTAAATACAGTACTCTGTTTCCCAATGTATAGTCATTTCAAAACTATAAATAATGCGTACATCAAGGCATAGATTTGGTCGTTCGTTATGTAGACCGTCAATCAAAACGGACAAGTTTTGGTTTCAAAATACAGTGGAATTCCGATTTTTCGAACCTCCAAGGGAAATGGAACTTGGTTCGAAAAATCGGGGGTTCGAAAAATCGAAGGTGGCATCAAATCACACCTGTTTTACCGTGGAATTGTTTTATAAGATCCAAGAAGGCAGACAACAATGGTATGTCACTCTCGTTAATGTGTGACCCATCTTTATTTACCAACAAAACGTACATTTAAAACAAAGCGAAAATTTAAGGATTTAAGCCAATTTCGGCAGAACAAAAACCAGTACTGTACTGATACATGTGTCTGTAAATTTGCGCGGACTCTTGACTGCATTTCCTTCCCCTTACTGTATAAGCAAAAAAGTACCCTGTACTCCACGGTTTAAAGGAACTGCAAAATATTAATGCGCTACGGCAAGAGCTTGAAAAATGCAAGTAAACAAAGGAAATCTGATCATGTACAGTAATTCAAGACCCTCGATTGTGTAACAACGGCGTTGCAGTTTCTTATGACTTCAATGACAGATTTGTCACTTGCTTTGTAATTTAAAAAAAACGCATGAAAACACCTTCTCCGGAATTTGTTAATTGCATTCAGGTGTGTATGTGGCTAAAACCGGTTTTTGTTGGTTCCTGAGCTTTCAGAGTTCGAGAAATCGAATGTAAATTTTTGAACGGAAGAAAGAAATATCGGGAGTTTCGAAAAATCGAGCATTCGAAAAATCGGGGGTAAAATTACAGTGTTTGACTGAAGCAAATCCAAGGGAAACGACTTTTGGTTCGAAGAATCGGGAGTTTCGAATAACCAAGTATTCGAAAAATCGGGATTCCACTGTATACCCGCACGCATCTAAATCATGCGTTTTACGTCGTTTTGTTACTGACCGAAGAACATAGTCGGCGAAATGTATTTACGACAGTGATTGCACAGGCATATGCTTGATGTGTAAATTAACATGTTACAGTAGAATGTCAATTTATTGTACCACCCGTGGAACCGAACTAACCGCAAGATCATTAGTAGATTGACAGAACTTCGCGCCTTGAATTACTTCTTGCTGTGAAATCCTGAGCTCACCAAAGCTCCCCATGTTTCTATCGTTAAACTGGTTTCGTGATCAACACTGCATGACAAGGTTGATAATGATTAATGATTGCAAGTGTTTAGCATGTTACTCGTCACTGTGCTCCGGCGTACTTTCCATCTTCGACAGCTCCTCGTTGTACTGAATAAAATTCAAAAAGCTGCAGTCAAGGGAACCCTTCGACGAGTTTCGACTCCCTTCAAAAGCAGTGTAGCAAATAGCGCAAAATCATTTTTTTTTCACATTGAGAAAGCAGATTGCTGTCCCGTGCAGACGCTTTTCAAAAACTGAGGCAAGATTGATTGCCTTTTAGAAATGTCTAGCGACTTATTATCTTTGCTTATTTTTATCTTCATTAAAATGATTAATTAGCCTTTGAAATGAGTGCTTTTCAAATTTTTGTTCATAATAATAAGCGACCTTCTATAAAGACTGGTGGTACATCGTTGCTTTGGAAACGCCTAAACTTCAAAGTGCCGACATGCAGCGGTTGAAATCGTGCTCGAGAGCGTACTTAAGTGAGCTACGTAATTGCTTTAATGTCAACCATACGAATGACCACGGTGTCGCTACGGTCAGCAAAGATTCCTGCTTCGTAATTTTAGCGTTCGCGAAATATTGTTGTCTCGTGTCTTTAGTGTTCAGATATGGCGTTTACACATAGTGATTTTACCACCAAATGTGGACAGTTCCCTCATTTCGCGGTAAAAAAAAATTGGCAGGGCCTATTAACCAGGAGAGCGAGCATCTATGGTATTGAATACTTTGGAATCGATATCGAGCCCACCTTCTTCCAACGCTCGACAACGCTTGCAATAACTTTCACTGCCTAAAAGAAACTGTCCAAAATTGTGATAATTGTTTTTCTAGGAGCATTTCTCGTCGGGAATTTTAAACGTAAACCAAAAGACACATGTTTCGAGGTACTTATGTCACCTTCAGTTGCAAATATTGGTTACAATTTGAATTTCCAAGATATATATAAAGAATAACAATAGGAGTTTGAAATTACGATAATGTATTGACTGAAAGAATCTAACTTTAAAGCAGCATTTTTGTTCATAATAATAAGGGACCTTCTATAAAGACTGGTGGTACATCAGTCGTTACTTTGGAAACGCCTAAACTTCAAAGTGCCGACATGCAGCGGTTGAAATCGTGCTCGAGAGCGTACTTAAGTGAGCTACGTTATTGCTTTAATGTCAATCATACGAATGACCACGGTGTCGTTACGGTCAGTAAAGATTCCTGCTTCGTAATTTTAGCGTTCGCGAAATATTGTTGTCTCTTCTTTAGTGTTCAGATATGGCGTTTACACATAGTGATTTTACCACCACATGTGGACAATTCCCTCATTTCACGGTAAAAAAAATGGCAGAGCCTATTAACCAGCAGTACGAGTATCCATGGTATTGAATACTTTGGAATCGATATCGAGCCCACCTTCTTCCAACGCTCGACAACGCTTGCAGTAACTTTCACTGCCTAAAAGAAACTGTCCAAAATTGTGATAGTTGTTATTCTAGGAGCATTTCTCGTCGGGAATTTTAAGAGTAAACAAAAAGACACATGTTTCGGGCTACTTATGTCACCTTCAGTTGCAAATATTGGTTACAATTTGAATTTCCAAGATATATATAAAGAATAACAATGGGAGTTTGAAATTACGAGTATCATAATGTATTGAATGAAAGAATCTAACTTTCAAGCAGCAGTTGAAACTAGCCTGTAAAATTATCGCTTCCTTTTTAGGAATTAGTAAGGGTTTTTTTAAACAATTGACAATAAAAACTAACGGTAAAAATTCACGACGTTTCGACCGCTCTTCGGTCATTATCAAGCGAAATGTTGAGAATAAAAATTAAAAATTTGCATAGATATATAGATAGTGACAAAGAGGTAAAAATATGTAAGAAATATGTATAAAGACCAATTATTTAAAACCCTTCGCACGAATTGAGTCGGACTGTACATTGAGACTCGGTCTCAGTTCATGAATAAAAAACATTTCGTAAACGAGGCAGTCAAACTTGTTTTTACATTTCTTTAAAATTTTAAAATTCTTGTTGAGATCCTTAGGGGCCAGAGAATGTTCCGCGCGAAAATACTTGCCAATAGATGACGACACGTTCTTGTGCTCCTCGACGCGTTGATGCAGGTACCGGCGCGTAAAACCAACATAACCTGCATCGCACAGGTCACATATAAAATGGTAAACTAGGCACTGTTGGTTTACGACCGGCGGCTTGACTTCACGTAATTTCAGGTCTCGCTCAATTTTGTGTCTGACGAAAACGGGTTAGTCCAGAGCCCGTTCGTGTTGTTCTACCGTTTAAAGACCAAGCCTTAGCTGATATTCTTCGCACGCAACTGAAAGACCTTAGCCAGAAAATTAACACCACCATCCAACCCGTTTTCGTCCGCCACAAAATTGAGCGAGAAGAGCGGTCGAAAAGTCGTGAATTTTTACCGTTAGTTTTTCGTAATTCTCTATTATTATTATTATTATTATTATTATTATTATTATTATTATTATTATTATCATTTTAATTTTTTTTACTGTCTTCAGTTATCTATTTTTTTCCTAGCTATTCTTAGAATATTGTAATCAGTGTAATTGTAAGCTCCTGTTGTTATTCTTTCTCCGTAGCTGCTCCACAACAAAACCCAAGCTAGGAGTTGACAAGGCCGTAAGTGAGATTTATAATGCGGCCACGGAGGATCAGATACAATTCGCTCTTTCTTGTCTGTCTTATTATTACCATAACAGTGATTTACATGCTTGATTTGAGCTGGAGAGCACGATAACCAGGGTTTGACACCCATAACTTCATCACAGCAAATAAGAATGCAAACAGCAGTTCTTTTACAGCGAAAGTAAGTCGAGGCGCTGAACCAATAACTGTTCTTAAGGATGGTAGGTAAACTTAAAGAGCACAGGGCTCGTTTTTATTGCAATTTTTACCGATCTGCTGCTCTGTTTTGGGCAGCATCCGTTAGGAAGACCGTTGTAGTCCTTCATGAAGAGTCGGATCAGTACCCTGCACTTGCAAAAAATCTGTCAAAGCAGGTCACAGAATATTTTCCAGATCAAAAGTTGGAAGTGCTCTACGAACCACGTCCAAATGACTATAGTATTTTAAATTTTCCAGGTGAAAAGAGGGCCCGGTTACAACCGCCAGTTATGGAGCAGTTTCTTTATTGATTTGTAAACAAAGGACAACTTAATTGCATGGATGGACTCAGACGCTGCCTTTAATACACTCGTGATTGAGGCATCAATATTTACTCGCAAAAAGTTGTGGATTTTGGGTTCTGATTGCACCATGAATTTGCACTGGGTACAAGATTGGGCGCGAAATACGGAGGCGGCGCTTGGTGTGCCAGTGGTTGCAGATTTTATGACATATTTTCCCGTGTACACATTCATGCACTGCAGAGAACATTTTCTAAAACGATTTAAACAAGCAGCTTTGAGGAAGCCTTCAATACGTTCTACCACAAGAGAGCCAGGGAAATGTCACCTGTTTGTGTAATTATTAGCTAATCTTAAGATAATAATAATAAGATCTGCAATGACTTGAGCTCATACAATAAACGCTTTCCTAGTGGTTATACCATAAGTCTGGAACTAATAAAAAATGTACTCTCCGGGCCACAAACTGCTTTCCATGTTCGTTATGCAGCATTTCATGCTGCCTTCAAATATCTTTATCAGTTATTGCTTGTCACACACAGCAGTAGGCAATACACCTGCGATATGTTCTAATCGTTCTGCAGTTTCCTTGAGCAACAATTTGGTTCTTTTTAACCACGATCTTCAAAGAGTAAAACATCTTGCACAAACACCATGCACTGCATGGTAACAGTACAAGTGCCTGTTTTAGAGTTCTAGAACGTCATTGTAACTAAGTTGGTCCTGAGATTAAGAGAAATGAACGTAATTAGACTGGCACAACTTAGAAACTGTCGACAATCTTGTAAATGCAGCTGACATTATCTGTAGGTCTTTGAAGTAAAAATTATAATGGTCGTTCTTTGCTACTACAGTAGAGAAATATAATTGTGACACTTTTCAGAATAAGTCAAGTAAATGGACCTTTTTTAATCTACATAAAGGTCATAATTTTTTAGTTGCTGTACGCAGGCGGTGTGATCACTATGTATTTGATGCTGAATGAATGGCGGCTTGACACCAGAACCTACAAAGATAATCCCACGTGGAACGTCTTGAAAGAAAGGTATATGTCGGCCGTAAAAATTTAGTGCTTTTTAAAGGACCTGGCCACCAAATTGAGCAAAAGATAAAAATAACCGCTTAAAACATTGGCGAAAAAGTTTAAATAACACAGCAAATACAAAAGAAGGCACGGATGGGCCAAATTGGAGAAAATTAGTATGAATTGCAATTAGGATTTTTGAAAACTGTTCAGCGTAACAGTTTTTCAAAGTTGTTTGTTTTTGTTCAAAGTTGTTCTCTGCTGTTTGTAAATTCAAATATAACGCTCGGGATACATAATTGTTTCTCACGAAGCTGTGATTTTGTCATTTACAAGTAATTTCTTTGCTAGCGTTAACTTCCATAGCGAGTATTGGAAGGGCGAGTAACTGGAAAAAATAAACAAATTGGACTGGACTGCAGCCATGACACAGCCCCTTTAATATAAAACCACTACATACAGTTGATAGTCTAACATGTTCAAACGGAAACAGACTCAAGTCTTTGAAGTATTCACTCCCAACGAACATGATGTGTAAAAAGCGTGTCCGATCTTTATACAGCTGGAGGAAAATTGTGTTTGTTGTTTACAAGTTTCAGAACCAAAAATAGAAATACCGTCAAATAATCGACACTAACCTTCACCAAAATGTCAAGTGTTTCGCCCCAACTCTTTGAAGGATTTCGTTCCCAAGGAATGCGTCAAAAGCATGTCCCTGTCTTGCACCGATTACGAGATATTGCGTATCTAACAAATGGGTGGATGGATATTGCGCAGTTTACAAATATTAATTTTGGTATATTGCCTTGTGTTGGCGGTTGCGTTGTGCAGTTTGCAACAAGCCTTATGTTCTGGAAGAAAACCTCTGCGCGAAACCGTCTGATTTCCTGTCGTGCAAGCCCAAGATTTGTCATCTCCATGAAACCTTACTTGACCGGGTTTATTTGAGCATTGCTTTACACTCCACTTCGCAAGCGTGACACGGCGCGCGCACTTGGCCGGTTGGCTGCCGGTTAGAAACCAGTATTTTTAATTTATTTGTCCAAACTACGGCGGCAGATCGAACAGTCGGTCGGTTGTCAATCTGCGCAGAACATAGACGCGCATGTCGTGAGCTGCTTACCGTCGCTGTTTGTCTGTATTCATTGTGACGCTGGCTTGAATTTCTTTCCGATGAAATTTAAACTATCGTTCCCCTGCTTCGCGCGGGGTCTCTCGGTTGTGGCTCTTATTGCGTTTCTTTACATGGTGGGATACTATATTCTTAATCTACGAGTAACAGACGAAAGGTCTCCCCAGGGAAAGTTCTCTAGAACTGGCCAAATATCCACTGGTGGAACTGAGCAGGTTGATTCTATAGTTCAAGTTAAAAACCAACTGAAAGAAGAACAGGAAAAACGTGTTTATCAGTACGTAGCGCCCGGCGACTCTACTGTGGTAGGTAAAGTACTTCAACTAGACAAGAAAACAGCGCTTCTTGTGCAAGATTTTCTCAAGGAGAAAACGTTTAAACGTAAACCCATTACAATAGACGCCAAGACGCCATTTTTCGACCTTGTGGTTCCCGTTACGGGAGCCTCGAGCAACCATTTCGGGGAGCTCATGACGAATGTGAACTTCTTCCCTACGCGCTTTCCAGGGACAAAATTGTTTTGTTATGATATTGGGCTTCAAGAATCTGAAGTTGATCAATTAAAAAAGCTACCTCACGTGATATACAGAAAGTTTGATTTTAATAAATATCCACCACACATAAAAAACCTGCGGCTTTATGCTTGGAAGCCACTGATAATTCAAGAACTATTGGCCGAATTTGATGGAGTCATGTGGATTGACACTTCCGTGAAAGTCTATGGGGATCTTACCCATGTTTTGGAAAGACTGGTCCACCTTAAGTCTGGAATTCTATTTTTTCTGAAACTTAGACCTCCGACTCACTCGATTGCAGCGGCCGTTGATCCAGGCATGATGGAATACTTTCCGCTGACCCCACAGGGAAAAACCTATCTTGTTACAGACATGTTACCAGGTGCTACAATTCTTGTATTCAACACCGCTGATGTTCAAGAGCACGTCATGAAATGGGCATCTGTCTGCGCCTTAGTTAAAGACTGTATTGCGCCACCTGGCTCGCAATACGACTGCCCACCCAACATATGGACGATACCACGGGATCAGTTCGCAGGTTGTCATAGATACGAACAAGCTCACTTCAGCCTCCTTCTTGCAAACCTTTATAGTGATACACGAGAACGGTATAGCCTAAATAACACCGAAGCCTTAGCAGATATTAGCTTCATGGCGTAAACTGTCAAAGCCCTCGCAATTTGTCTGTTTTCTGATCAGGCCGGCACCAACGTGTCATTTTGGCGAAATATCTGTTCGGAGGACCTTAGTCGCCTCATAAATTCGCATTTATTTGAGATCAAAAACTAGAGTTTTCTTCGGCGAAATGTCACCTTAAACTGTCGTTACATGGTAAACTGTTAATTTCTTTTGTTTTCGAAGCGGACAAATACCTCGCTTAGAGTATGAAATAAGGACGGCTAGCGGCATTTTCGGCAAGCCAACAGCCGCTAGGGAAACTCGGCGAATGAGATTCTGTTCCCTAAAATTTTTCTGCGGGTTAAATTTTCAGGCCTTAAAGCAATCTGACAAACCAGGAAAAAACATTAAAATATTCTGCTTAAATTTTCTCGTTGGGTGCCCCTGTTCTTTCGAACTGTCAGTAACAGTCAGCGACTGACTATTGTTCAAACTGGCCGCATCATTTATAAAATTATTACACTCCCGCCTTTGAACTACTCGTTGCTAACGAATTAATTCTACGGAATTAATTCGTTGGCTTCCCCTGACTCAATTTGCGGTCTCTGTTTTGTTCACATAAAGGCCAAAGACTGCATTAATTTCTTGAGAATGTTTCTTTCCTTTTACCGGGGTCAAGCCGAGTGAATACTTACTTCCGACGCATTTTAATCAACCTCAGCCACACAAACGAATTTTGAACGTGCTGCTTCTCTTAGACAACAAGGTTTGCGTGTTTCCTAATTTAAACTAAAATGAAATCAGTATCACAGTAAAATGAATTGTCTATCGCTTAACATCAATATATGTATAGCCTAATTACTTTATTTTTCAGTTAGCCTCCTCGAGACTAAAATAGCAATCTATTGTCGTTTTGACGCTGGTGTTAAATAGAACTTGAGCTTCAGTGATTCGAGTCAGTGTCGAGTTGCTTTAGTCTTGCACGCAACTTGTGGGCCCGGGGGAGACTCACATACTAGTAAAAGAAACGGGAATTTTAAAAGGTTTACCTCGTGGCCATGGTTTGAATTCTTGTCTAACCAGCAGCAGCAGCAGCAGCAGCAGCAGCAGCAGTAGTAGTAGTAGTAGTAGTAGTAGTAGTAGTAGTAGTAGTAGTAGTAGTAGTAGTAGTAGTAGTAGTAGTAGTAGTAGTAGTAGTAGTAGTAGTAGTAGTAGTAGTAGTAGTAGTAGTAGTAGTAGTAATAGTAGTAGTAGTAGTAAATTGCTTTATTTGTATGACCGCAAGATTTTAAAGTACTGCAAAAGCATATCTATAGTAATTCATAACAAAACAAGGTTAATAGTACTCCAATATTGTACTAATAAGCTTAAGTTACATCACTTTCACTTGATAATAACAATGTATCGCATATATTCATACATGAGCAAATAAACTTCATTACTAGCTTATTTACATGATAGTCGTTAGAATTCATTAGAAGTTTAATGCGTTCTGATGATGATTTCCTTTCAATGTCAGGTATTATTCTATTGATTTGATTTAAGAATGTCTGCCTCTGCAAAGTGTATTTGCTACATTGAAACAAGAAATTAGTTTCATTTTCTACTTGATTTGACTTACACAATAGGCATAATCTACTTTCTCTGGGCATATGATCGGCCTGATATCGACCTAGTTCGATCATAAGTTTGTGATTATTTATTTTAAACTTCACTAACTTTTGTCTGTCATTAAAATTTCTTAGGTGGTGTAAATAATCAGATGTAGAGTATTCATTTTTTAAAACTTTATAAAATGCTATTTTTTTTATGTTCAAAGGTGTGCCTCCCGAAGGCTATTTATATATATCATGTATATATTTAGTATAAATCTACTAGCGTTCTATCACTAATGCTGTTCTCTGATTGGCGACGCTACTCACTATCTATTCTGTTGTAGTTAGTGACGTGAGTAGAGTGTTTTTCGCGCGCGGTGTGACCTATTTATATCATTTTTCAATAAAACATGTAGTGTCTGCTGTTAAGTTTTGAACGTCTAGTAGATTTATACTAAAACAATTAGATTATTCGCTCTCGATTTCTATGCGTGATAGTTGATTCGGCCTTCGGCCTCATCAACTATCCCGCGATAGAAATCTCGAGCTCATAATCTAATTGTTAAATATATATATATCTACCTGGATTTTTGAAAAGGTGGCTCCTGAAGATTTGCCCGTTTTCACCGGAACGACACCGAAACCGAGTTTTTATGACTCCGATGAGCCTCCAAACCACACGGGAGAGAAAAGAGAAGGGAGGGGAGAGAGGGGAGAAGGAAAAAGGACTCCTGGCACTCATAATTTTTATATTGCCTACTTTGGAGATAGTTTCTGAACGACAAAAAAGTGCTCGCGACACACCGGCTCAGACACCTCGACCGAGTGGTACCGTTTTCAAAAATCCGGGTAGATATATATTTACTCCAAGGCTCACAGGTTACGCTATGCTCCCTGTGTAGCTAGTTTAGCTTTCAGCATACAGACGTGAATTGATAATAATAATAATAATAATGATGATGATGATGATGATGATGATGATGATGATGATGATGATGATGATGATGACAAATGAGTGGTGCAATAGACAAAAGTGGCAAGTACCCTTATTAGTTCTACAAAATATCCCTCGCTGATCATTCTGCAACTACATTCCATGGCATAAATGTCTTGCACGACAGAGACGGTTTTAATTTACCATGCCAAACATACCACGAATACCAACAAGCGAGAGTAATCCACAATCCAAAATAGCTCATGCACGCTTTGCGTGCCTATGTTTATTCGCAGCACGCGATCGGATGATTTTAGACCAAAAAAATATTTAGACAATTTTAGACGGCTTTGTTTCTCCGTTCCAGACCTCGCACTATTTGACCGCATATAAATTATTCAAAATGGTCGCCACTATATGTGACGGTGCACTGTTGGTTGCCATGTTAATAATTTTAAAAACCTCCTGAGCATCTGGGCTGAACACAGCAGGCCCAAGCGTAATGTAAAAAGTTTGTGTGGAGAAAATTCCAAAATTTTAATCAATATACACGAGTTACTTACTGGGTAAAGTTGATGAGCTATGCCTAGTGTTGCTTCCTTCTTAGCATGTTTCTTCGCAATTTGAGCGATTTTTGGTCATTCACCCTACAGCATAAAAATTTTCCTGTTGATTTGTGGATTACAATTTTCAGTTGGATCACCGTACAGACTCTTACATTATGCTTGGCCGCCCTGTTGCTGAATGAGATAATTGGCTCAGACATGGGCTCCTGGCTCATATGGAGTATACAAATGAGCCAAACGAGTCTTTCTAAAAGTTGTAAGTTACGAAGCAACAGCCAGTAGGCTTCTGTTATGCTGACGACGGAACTCGTTTCTTGTTGCAAATACAATGCAGAGTAGACCTTTCTTTTGTCAGCTTGTAATATTCCGAATATTATTTCTGGGGGAGAGGGCAAAACCACAGGCGGCCCAAGCTCAAGATGAGAGAAAAGTGAGCGAAGTGAGCAAAGTGAGCCAAGCATCTTTTCCTCCCAACTCCAGTCCCGTTCCCTACTTTTTTGACGACTAATTTCAGTGAATTTCGCGTTTTTTTGGCCAGACATTTAAAGCAGTTATCACAATATTTATTTCTACCCACTCTAATTTTTAGCTGCGACGTTGTTGTTGTTGTGTGTGTGTGTGTGGAAGGTGGAACGGGGGGGGGGGGAGAGTACTCTCATATATAAGGTACATGGGTATGTGCAGCGGAAAACGGTATGGTTTGAGATTCTCACAATAGGGTATCCATTTTGCCACTATGATCCTGGTGTGATCCTTAGCTAAGGTTCCTTTTTTGTATTTGTTGAAATTGCAGTACGTTAAGTTAAGCCCAGCTCAACTAAAATAGGCTTAGTCTAGTACTCCATGCTTGATGCTAGACTTCCCATGTTACAGAAAGAAATACAAACGACCTGTTCACACAATTTTCAGTTATCACTTTGCCTTTGAAGAGGATGTCCTTTTCCGGGTTTGGGCCTCAAAAAGGGTCAGTGAATTTTCGATTTTTAAGAGCCTTTGTGGCACAAACCTATTCTAAATTGACGGGAGTACCCCCTGCCCGGCAGGTTGCGCAACCCTTTAAGGACTCCCATTATTTCTGCAGGTACCCCCAGGGGTACTCCCTATAGTGAGCTATACAGGGAGGCTCCGCCCGAAAGGGATGCCTTTTTTAAGCTCGAAGTATATAAAAGGGTGGGGAAAACTGCCATTTTAGTATACGAAAGGGTCACAAAATCAGCTGTAAAGTGGAAGAAATGGTATCTAAAGCGAAGTACATCAAAGGGTGCCACATTTTGACAGAAATGACTATGCAATTGAACCAGAACGACTGAAAACCCAGGAAAAACGTGGCGACTCCACGAAATTCTATTGTTTTGGCTTATCCTTGAGGTATAAGAAAGGGGTGCAATTTTGCTCTAGGCATATGAAAGGGGTACTATTTTTGGTAAAAATTAGTATATTAAAGGGTAAGGGTTTGAACCTCTGGGCGGAGCCCCCCTGTACAAAACTTTATTCAGTAGCCCCCCCCCGGTGCAGGTACCGGAGCACATTGTCCTTCTTTTGTTTGTGAGACATTGTGTGTTGGTTCTATTTTGGAGTTGAATTGTTGTCTTTTGTCTTACGTCATTCGTGATACGGTACCCACAGAAGGAACCCGTTATTAAAATACTGCTGAGGCTGTGTATAAGGTACACATGTGGGCTTGAAACAATTCAACGCGTTATTTTTTGCGACATCATTATCAACTGAAGATCTAGTTGTTGCTGCAAGACAAACAACTTTTTTAAGTCAACTTGTCCCTTTACGACTACCAATCTTTTATGGTGGGAAACAAAATCTGTTATTTAACTCTCAATAAACCTTTTAAAAGCATAGCGAAAAAAAAAAAGCCAAGCCCCATGTACATGAATAGAATTTGTGACAAATTATATTTGCTTGTCAGACCCTTGTCAGTAGATGAGAAAATTTGACGAATTTTCATACGACAAATGCCTGCTGTAAAACCGGCATGCATTGGTCATATAAGTGGGTCATCAAAGAACACTTCTTAAAAGATTTGTGGAAATTAGTTTGCAGACTGTTACTGCGATTTTCTCTGGCCAAGCGAACCCACCATCCGTTTCTCCTTTGCATTTCCAGCTGCTTGTTGCAATAAAACTACTGCTGCCGAGCCACCTGCATAATTAAATTTGACTTACTTGAAAAAACAAGCCATTTATTTTTGGATGAGTTTTCGAACTACCTCATTATATTATAGGAAATGAACGCTTGTGTTAATTAAGGTATTTGAAATTAACGCGACTTAAATTAACGCGAATTGAATGGAAGATTACTCCCCAACAAAGGAAATTAACGCGGAAGAGGGGTTAAATTTCAAAACGAGGGAAATTACCGCGATTAACACAAAGAAACACTTTGCGGTCACAACTGAACAAATTTATTTTGACTGAATTTAAAAATCACGAACAAAACAGATCTACAGGTGTGTGAGGCAATTTCTTTACAGACAGTTTGCGTTAAATTCTGCATAAATGTAGGAAAGTAGGTGTTTTGTAGGTATCAAGAATGTCTGGACTGGATCTGATCGGAAATTAGCGCTCCACTTAATTAACAACGCAGAAATTAACGTTCACAAAAATTAACGGGAATTTTTACAATTCGCGTTAATTTCATGGATCGTTAACTTCCTATAATCAGGTTATGTGCTACCTTCCGGCTTTCCCTCTTTTGGCGCTTGCTGCCGTGCTGTCCCGAAAAGTCATTGCTGGCTCACAGGCAAGGACCTTTTTCAAAGAAATTTGTTTCTTTGTGTACACGGACAAATCATTTGCTTGTGTGCATGGGGCTGTAACATAACTTCCACAGGCTACCAGAGCCTTAGCCGTTACAGTTGTTCCCACCTTACGCTCAATGTTGATTAAATTTTGGTGGAAGTTGACTCATGGTAGTTTGGCATGGTTGTGGACAAAAAATGAATATGTGTATCTGATGTAGCTAGACATCAGGGGCAGGATTCACAAAGCTGTTCTAAGCCAAAGGTGAATCTTAAGCTTTGTTTCTTAACAACAGGCTTTGTTTTCCAAAAATACATAGGACACATCTTATCTTAGGAGGGCTTTATGAATCCAGCCCCAGGTCAGTTGTGTACTTGACAGGCTAACGCTAGTTTGTGGCCATATCTGAAAGTCTGTGTACGAGAGCATTAGGCTGCCTTGTGGACATGAGTTTCTCAAACTCATTAATAATTCATAAAGAGAAAACAAAGGAAATCACTACCGTGACGGTGGTTTGGATACCGGATCTTAATTAGCATAAAGTTTTGCGAACTTCTACTTTGAATTTCTCCAAGAATTATGAATGGTTTGAGAAGCCATATCAAAAACTCGAAAGAGTGTTTCATCAGGTATCCAAACACCTCGAAGTCGGTAAAAAAAACTCGGCTGCGCCTCGTTTTTTCAACCCACTTCTCGGTGTTTGGATATCCTGATGAAACACTCTTTCTCGTGTTTGATATATTACATAAAAGATTTTAACTAGGTGAAGTACGATTGTCCGGGTGAGTGTATTCCTGGAAAGGACTGTTCGTGATGAGTTTGACTGATGTTTTGACAACCTGAGCGTGAGTTACGGTATGGGTTAGACTCTCGATGATGACTTCCGCTCAGGTTGTTGTAAAGTGAGCCAATGTCATCACGAACCGTCCTTCTCAGGACTACACTCACCGAGACAATCATAATTCACCGACTTATGATATGACTCCTGGGTTCAAACCATTTACAGCTAGAGTATAAAAAATACTGGGTACAAAGATGTTGAAACACTTCAGCTACAAGTACATGTTTAATGAATCAGCTGGACTCAACACAC
>OZ024893.1:2682500-2692500 GCA_964017195.1 Siderastrea radians | reverse complement strand
CCAACGGAAAAACCAATCATCATTACACATCCAGTTCGACGGCTTTTATCTGATTCGCGGCCATTATTCCAACAACAGCTCAGCTCAGCTCAGCTCAGCTACCGTCCACGATGCCAAGAATGGGAAAATTATCCCCTTAGCGACCTAGCCATTTAACGCTTAGGCACCTGGCCATTGAAAAAAGTAGCGTCACTTCCGGTGCCGCGAAAAATGTACTTTTCTGGTCGAGAAGTAAACGTAGCTGCTGCATTTTAAAAGAATTCGAAAAAACTTTTTTTTTCTCGAAATTTAAGCATCCTTTTTGCGAAAAAACAGAAAACCAAAAAATTATACCCAAAAGAGTGGTCAAAGAAGCACATCTTTCATTCTTATTTGTTTATTTTTCTTCGTAAACCAAAACGCATGCTTAAATTTCCTCAAGACGGCTTATGAAATGGTACGGTACAAGAAATTATGGACAAAAAGGTAAGACTTGAAGTAAAAACGCATTTTTCTGTCTCTGATCACGTGACATGGGGCGTGGTCCGATGACGTCATAAACTGAACCATACTTGCCCTCAATGAATGTTGTCCAAATTTGGTCCAATGAAAGCATACATGTGTTGAGTTACAGCAAACTCATTTTTCCCTAGCAACTGCCTTAAAAGATACTGTAATGGGCCCTTAAGGGTTCTTGAGATGCATAAGCATAAACTTTCCTGTCAGTCTTCGACAACTCTAGGTTCCCTTTGGACACCTTATCAAACACTTGCTCAGACATTAGGTTACAGGTAGCACCTGATCGAGTCTATGATGACATTAACAGGCTCGTTTTCGATCATAAGAGGTAAAGTGTTTGACTCACCATCTGAAGTGCTGAAGACATAGTATCCATCGTCTTCACTGGCGTCGCTTTCTTCCACGTTACTTTGGTCAGGCTGGTCGCCTATCCTTCGTACGCCTTGTCGTTTTCTTCCAGATTTCCCTCTACGTCTGCTATCGCCTCTTCCTTTGCCCTGTTTATCCTGTTTCGTACGACAACAGATTTCCATGGGCCCACGGTTTCCACATTTGCTGCAAGTATGCTTACGGGAAACTTTCGCCATGTGACCCGTTTTATCGCATCTCCAACATTTGCCCTGCCATGGCTGCTTGCCCTTCGCTCCTTTATCACCTTTACCTCGGTCGTCCCAGGTACGATTCACAGTGTCTTCGCTAACAAGAACCATAACATATTTATGGTGATAGGTGCCTTTCCAGTAGTCGGGAAAGGCTAAGGTTTTCTTCGCGGTAGAATTTGCTCTTCAGTTCCTTATTCGTGACATGCGAAATCACAATATCTCTCACCTGGTTATCTTCTTCTTCGCCATAGTCACAGTGTTCTGCCAAACTTTTCAAGCGCGTAACAAAGTTGTTGATCGTTTCACCCGGGTTCGGTTTGCTCGCAAGCAGTTTTTGTCTCGCTAAAGGTACATTCTTCTTGACTTTGAAGTGATTCGACAGACATGTCATCGCTTTATCGAACTCTTTAGCATCACTTTGCACTTCGACTGGATACGTCTTGAAGATTTCGCGGACTCCTGGGCCAGCGAGATGCAAGAGTAAAGCTCGCTTTTGCACTTTGTCGTCTACTCCCGAAACTGCCACGTACAGTTCGAACTCGGCTTTCCACTTGTCCCAGCGCTGTGCTAACGTGGCCGGTTCCCCAATGCAGTCGAAGGGAGAGATACAAGGTTAACCACTTAATGTAACCGCCATCCTGGTCGCCAAATGTAGCGTTTGCGAATCAAACCAGGACACGTTTTTAACAACACAACGATTTTAATCCTCCATTCAAGATGCCGTCTCTTCATCCAAAGCACATGGTCATTCCAAATAAGGAAACACCATATATGGACCTACACTACATATTCTTGGCTCTTTCATTGTTTACGCAAAGGCAATGGAAATGGTCAAAACAGTTGAGTACTTTTAAGTAAGGTTTTGCATTTAGTAACCTTAGTTATAAGCTTCTAAATATGGCTGTTTTTCCTTATCTCCATGTTTATGTCGTTCTTGAATAACAACCATTCCCAAGATAACATTGCAGTTACAAGTCGAAAAAAATTAAACTGAAAAGTTTGAAGACTTTTTGATTAGATTCGCTCCCCAGTTTTCTGGCAACTGACTCAGTGACTCTTATGGACGTATTTACAATGCTACAACCTTACCCTGCAAACTCGCAAATGTTGAAAAAATGTGTTATTTACCAGCCTAAGTTAGGCTGTTATTATTTAAACTTCACTCAGATTACAATATTTAGATAAGAAACATGAACTCTGGTAGTCACAGTAAAATGATGTCAATGCTATATTGTGCTGCTGTTCCCTTCAAATTCATTACTAGGCAACATTTCAAAGCATAACCCCAACTTCAAATGTTAAACATTGGAATTATTAGTAACTGACTCTCGTGACTTGCGTGCAAATGCACCAGGTTTGGCAAATGAAAGGGCCGACATTTGATACAGGCCTTAGGTCAGATGCTTTCTGTTTGAATGCGGTTTCATTTCAAATTGAAATGATTGCATGTACTTGGTAGCCAGACAACAAAATGAGAAATGTAAGTATAGCAAATTTGTAGTTCGTGTTTTGCCTTGAAATTCAAAGCAATTGAATTGGCCATAACTACACAAAACAACTATATTGTTTGTCTTTTGCTGAAGAGTACACTTCACATTAGGGTACACTGATTATATCTCAGAGTGCAACTTACAACTTTTGGCGTCTGATCATCATTTATTCTTTGTCCGTCGAAAAGGAATCGAAGTGAATTGAGTGGAACACCCTAAAAAGTACAGGAACACACACTTATTAGGAACGTGATAATGGATGGTAAGTACCTAAAAGGAGACTTAAAATTAATGTAAAAAAGACTATCGCAGTTATAGAAGCAACTTTTGCAGTTGCAAACAGGAGACTGAATCTCAGTGTAAGGAGACTGCTGAAACAGTAGCTTGAAAAGCAAATGTACAAGGGGAAGAAAGAGGTGGAATTTAAGTGCAAAGCAAGACATGACCAAAAGTAAAAGTTTGGAGCACCCCTGGTATCATGCTTTAAGTTTTTCTCCTTTTTTAAAACTGTCAGTGAAAGTGAAAATTGTCACTAGTCAAAACAGACAAATATGTCAATCAAGTACTTGATTGTTTTGGTATAGGGTACATCATTGCTGACATAACCCAGCAAGAATCTGTCAATTCTTTCTGTAAAGACACGTTAGGCTTTCCAAAGACTGAAGTCTGCCCATCTAGCCCTTGCAGTGGCCAAAAGCAACAATAACTTTGACAGGTCGATCATTGGCTAAACTACAGAATACCCACAACTCTACCTATATGGCATGTCTGCCTAGCGTATTGGCAACACTGACAGCAAAGAACTGGGAAGGAACATAACATAAACAGAAGTTGAAGAAGACGTCGAAGATGCTTGGAGAGCGTGTGCATTTGCACAATGATCACCAATTTTTCAGCATTTTTTTTGTGTTTGAGGTTGATAAGGGCTTTTTTGGTTTTCAAATTTAGAAAAAATGACAGCTCATTGGATACTGCAGCAAATACAAAAATTTGTATTTGAAACTTTTCTTCCTCTTTGCATTACTTTTTGGATGCAGGTTAGGTTTATTTAAAGAGGTGTGGATGCCCGTGATGTGTTCTGGGTTAGTGACGTAGATTAATCCATGATCAAGTGTATTTATATTCACCACTGCTGGATTGCCTAGTTCTCAAGTCAGGTCTTCCATTGTTCCCAAGTCTGCACTTAAGGGCATTGCAAATGGATTATTCTAAGTTGGAACAAACACTTAAGGTATCAATGAATTTTTTTTTGAGTAGTAATTACATCTGATTTCACTGTTGTTTTCACCCGTTATGACACATTCTTATGGTGCCACCCTTGTTTAAAGGGGACCTCAACCGTTTCTCAAATTGATGTTTAGTTTTGGAGATAAATTCCAATTCTTTAAGTTAGCAAGGGGAGAAAAAGTTTTAGTGTGCCATTATGAATTCTTATGACATCATCTGTTGCCCATATTGTTGAATTAAAAAAGAAAGTTGCTTCTTAACAATGTGTGGTTCCAGAACATATCCTTACCCCCCCCCCAAAGGATTTTCCATTCTAAGGGGACTTCACAATACTCCCCCCACCCCCTGGAATTTCCATGATTATTCCACTTGGCCCTCCCTAGCCCTCGGAAATTCCATAGTAGTAAAATGATCGTAAAATGAGCGACATTGTTATTACTACAGTGTAGTCAATTTTATTATCTGTAGTACTGTATTAACGTTGGACTACAGCTGCTCCTCATGATGTAGATGACGATTTCATACTTCAAAGATGTTTGGTGGCATGTCTTTTGTATTTACATTTGCTAGTTTTATAGGAACAAAAGCACTGGGTTTTGAAAAATTTAGCGATTAGAAATTACCATACATGTAAAAAGTTATTGTTGACATACATGCCAACAAGTCGGAGTAGTTGAATAAAAAAAATTGCTAAACCTCATCAGAATGCTAATAAATGGTCACTGAAGTAAGGTAGTGCCTTTTTTCCAGCCAATTTGAGAAGATTTTCGTTCGGAAAATCTTGCAGGCGCCCTTGTAAATGCAAGTTTTGATTTCAAAGTTTTAATTTATTTATAAGCATTATCAAAACAAGGGGGCGTGGTTGGGTAGTGGTAAGCGCATTGGATTTCAGATCTGAAGGTTGGTGGTTCGAGACTCAGTCCCTGCCATCGTGTTGTTTCCTTAGACAAGAAATTATAAACTTTACCCCACATTGTCTCTCTCCACCCAGGTGTATAAAATGGGTACTGGCAACATACTGCCGGGGGTAAGTAACCCTGCGATGGACTAGCATCCCATCCAGGGGGGAATAGCAGTACTCTCAGTTGCTTCATGCTACAGAAACCGGGATAGGCTCTGGCTGTGTGGGCCTCCTTGGCTTGTGTGCGACTTTTTTTATCAAAACATCTGAAAACATATTGGAGTACTTCAAACGCTCAACACTATTTACTGACAATCCTTCACTCTTTCATAAAAACGAAGGCAATATTTACAGAATGACAAAGTATTGCTGTACATTTAATTTATATGGCGAAGGTTTAATGTTCAACAATAGTTTTACTCCAAGATAAAGACAGCGCTGTTTACAAATATTTTCATGCACAGTCTAGTCGGATTCTGTCATGCAACAAGTTTTCAAACATGTTTATCAAATTTCCCTCACATGTGTCTAATGCAGCTAAGCACGCTTTGTCTTCCTAGTACTGTAGATGGCAGCAATTTCATTCTATACCTTGGTGTTTGTCTAATTCCTCACAAATGTTTCTTTCACATCTGAAACAAATTTAACTACATTCGCACCGGTTGGCACGTTCAGTTTGTTGTTGATCACTTTTCAAGTGTGTGAATTTGTACATGATTTCCCTCTCTCGGCAGCTCCTTGCTTGCATATACAATAGCAACAAACGCTTTGCTATAATTTACGAACCTTTTACAGAAGAGAAATAACCACTTTGGTCAGAAAACATAATCAAATCATCCTAACTGATATTTGACTCTTCAAGACAACATGGAAAATGCAAAGTTCGAAGACCAACACCATACTTCAAGAAGTGTCGCCAGCATCATCCGAAGAAAGAAAGTAATGGAAAATTAAAGAATCTTAGCACTTCTCTCCATGGAAGAAATCATGGTTTGACTACCGCAACTGATAACACAAGAAAGTAGGTAAGTGTTCGTTTGATTTGAGAAGAAGAAGAAGAAGAAGAACATATTGATCCAGGATAACTGCATCAGTCAGCAAACAAATGAGTGGTGCAGTAGACAAAAGTGGCAAGTACCCTTATTAGTTCTACAAAATATCCCCCGCTGATCATCCTGCAACTACATTCCATGGCATAAATGTCTTGCACAACAGAGACGGTTTTAATTTACCATGCCAAACATACCACGAAAACCAACAAGCAAGAGTAATCCACAATCCAAAATAGCTCATGCACGCTTTGCGTGCCTATGTTTATTCTCAGCACGCGATCGGATGATTTTAGACCACAAAAATATTTAGACGGCTTTGTTTCTCCGTTCCAGACCTCGCACTATTTGACCGCGTATAAATTATTCAAAATGGTCGCCACTATATGTGACGGTGCACTGTTGGTTGCCATGTTAATAATTTTAAAAACCTCCTGAGCATCTGGGCTGAACACAGCAGGCCCAAGCGTAATGTAAAAAGTTTGTGTGGAGAAAATTCCGAAATTTTAATCAATATACACGAGTTACTTACTGGGTAAAGTGGATAAGCTATGCCTAGTGTTGCTTCCTTCTTAGCATGTTTCTTCGCAATTTGAGCGATTTTTGGTCATTCACCCTACAGCATAAAAATTTTCCTGTTGATTTGTGGATTACAATTTTCAGTTGGATCACCGTACAGACTCTTACATTATGCTTGGCCGTCCTGTGGCTGAATGAGATAACTGGCTCATACATGGGCTCCTGGCTCATATGGAGTATACAAATGAGCCAAACGAGTCTTTCTAAAAGTTGTAAGTTACGAAGCAACAGCCAGTAGGCTTCTGTTATGCTGACGACGGAACTCCATTCTTGTTGCAAATACAATGCAAAGTAGACCTTTCTTTTGTCAGCTTGTAATATTATTTCTGGGGGAGAGGGCAAAACCACAGGCGGCTCAAGCTCAAGATTAGAGAAAAGTGAGCAAAGTGAGCAAAGTGAGCAAAGTGAGCCAAGCATCTTTTCCTCCCAACTCCAGTCCCGTTCCCTACTTTTTTGACGACTAATTTCGGTGAATTTCGCGTTTTTTTTGGCGAACCGAAAGCAGTTATCACAATATTTATTTCTACCCACTCTAATTTGTAGCTGCGACGTTGTTGTTGTTGTGTGTGTGTGTGTGTATGTCTATGTGTGTGAGTGTGTGTGTGTGTGTGTGTGTGTGTGTGTGTGTGTGGAAGGTGGAAGGGGGGGGAGTACTCTCATATATAAGGTACATGGGTATGTGCAGCGGAAAACGGTATGGTTTGAGATTCTCACAATAGGGTATCCATTTTGCCACCTTTTGGTATTGTGATCCTGGTGTGATCCTTAGCTAAGGTTCCTTTTTTGTATTTGCTGGCGTACCAGCTCAACTAAAATAGGCTTAGTCTAGTACTCCATGCTTGATGCTAGACTTCCCATGTTACAGAAAAGAAATACAAACGACCTGTTCACACAATTTTTAGTTATCACTTTGCCTTTGAAGAGGATGTCCTTTTTCGGGTTTGGGCCTCAAAAAGGGTCAGTGAATTTTCGATTTTTAAGAGCCTTTGTGGCACAAACCTATTCTAAATTGACGGGAGTACCCCCTGCCCGGCAGGTTGCGCAACCCTTTAAGGACTCCCATTATTTCTGCAGGTACCCCCAGGGGTACTCCCTATAGTGAGCTATACAGGGAGGCTCCGCCCGAAAGGGATGCCTTTTTTAAGCTCGAAGTATATAAAAGGGTGGGGAAAACTGCCATTTTAGTATACGAAAGGGTCACAAAATCAGCTGCGAAGTGGAAGAAATGGTATCTAAAGCGAAGTACATCAAAGGGTGCCACATTTTGACAGAAATGACTATGCAACTGAATCAGAACGACTGAAAACCCAGGAAAAACGTGGCGACTCCACGAAATTCTATTGTTTTGGCTTATCCTTGAGGTATAAGAAAGGGGTGCAATTTTGCTCTAGGCATATGAAAGGGGTACTATTTTTGGTAAAAATTAGTATATTAAAGGGTAAGGGTTTGAACCTCTGGACGGAGCCCCCCTGTACAAAACTTTATTCAGTAGCCCCCCCCGGTGCAGGTACCGGAGCACATTGTCCTTCTTTTGTTTGTGAGACATTGTGTGTTGGTTCTATTTTGGAGTTGAATTGTTGTCTTTTGTCTTACGTCATTCGTGATACGGTACCCACAGAAGGAACCCGTTATTAAAATACTGCTGAGGCTGTGTATAAGGTACACATGTGGGCTTGAAACAATTCAACGCGTTATTTTTTGCGACATCATTATCAACTGAAGATCTAGTTGTTGCTGCAAGACAAACAACTTTTTTAAGTCAACTTGTCCCTTTACGACTACCAATCTTTTATGGTGGGAAACAAAATCTGTTATTTAACTCTCAATAAACCTTTTAAAAGCATAGCGAAAAAAAAAAAGCCAAGCCCCATGTACATGAATAGAATTTGTGACAAATTATATTTGCTTGTCAGACCCTTGTCAGTAGATGAGAAAATTTGACGAATTTTCATACGACAAATGCCTGCTGTAAAACCGGCATGCATTGGTCATATAAGTGGGTCATCAAAGAACACTTCTTAAAAGATTTGTGGAAATTAGTTTGCAGACTGTTACTGCGATTTTCTCGGGCCAAGCGAACCCACCATCCGTTTCTCCTTTGCATTTCCAGCTGCTTGTTGCAATAAAACTACTGCTGCCGAGCCACCTGCATAATTAAATTTGACTTACTTGAAAAAACAAGCCATTTATTTTTGGATGAGTTTTCGAACTACCTCATTATATTATAGGAAATGAACGCTTGTGTTAATTAAGGTATTTGAAATTAACGCGACTTAAATTAACGCGAATTGAATGGAAGATTACTCCCCAACAAAGGAAATTAACGCGGAAGAGGGGTTAAATTTCAAAACGAGGGAAATTACCGCGATTAACACAAAGAAACACTTTGCGGTCACAACTGAACAAATTTATTTTGACTGAATTTAAAAATCACGAACAAAACAGATCTACAGGTGTGTGAGGCAATTTCTTTACAGACAGTTTGCGTTAAATTCTGCATAAATGTAGGAAAGTAGGTGTTTTGTAGGTGTCAAGAATGTCTGGACTGGATCTGATCGGAAATTAGCGCTCCACTTAATTAACAACGCAGAAATTAACGTTCACAAAAATTAACGGGAATTTTTACAATTCGCGTTAATTTCATGGATCGTTAACTTCCTATAATCAGGTTATGTGCTACCTTCCGGCTTTCCCTCTTTTGGCGCTTGCTGCCGTGCTGTCCCGAAAAGTCATTGCTGGCTCACAGGCAAGGACCTTTTTCAAAGAAATTTGTTTCTTTGTGTACACGGACAAATCATTTGCTTGTGTGCATGGGGCTGTAACATAACTTCCACAGGCTACCAGAGCCTTAGCCGTTACAGTTGTTCCCACCTTACGCTCAATGTTGATTAAATTTTGGTGGAAGTTGACTCATGGTAGTTTGGCATGGTTGTGGACAAAAAATGAATATGTGTATCTGATGTAGCTAGACATCAGGGGCAGGATTCACAAAGCTGTTCTAAGCCAAAGGTGAATCTTAAGCTTTGTTTCTTAACAACAGGCTTTGTTTTCCAAAAATACATAGGACACATCTTATCTTAGGAGGGCTTTATGAATCCAGCCCCAGGTCAGTTGTGTACTTGACAGGCTAATGCTAGTTTGTGGCCATATCTGAAAGTCTGTGTACGAGAGCATTAGGCTGCCTTGTGGACATGAGTTTCTCAAACTCATTAATAATTCATAAAGAGAAAACAAAGGAAATCACTACCGTGACGGTGGTTTGGCTACCGGATCTTAATTAGCATAAAGTTTTGCGAACTTCTACTTTGAATTTCTCCAAGAATTATGAATGGTTTGAGAAGCCATATCAAAAACTCGAAAGAGTGTTTCATCAGGTATCCAAACACCTCGAAGTCGGTAAAAAAAACTCGGCTGCGCCTCGTTTTTTCAACCCACTTCTCGGTGTTTGGATATCCTGATGAAACACTCTTTCTCGTGTTTGATATATTACATAAAAGATTTTAACTAGGTGAAGTACGATTGTCCGGGTGAGTGTATTCCTGGAAAGGACTGTTCGTGATGAGTTTGACTGATGTTTTGACAACCTGAGCGTGAGTTACGGTATGGGTTAGACTCTCGATGATGACTTCCGCTCAGGTTGTTGTAAAGTGAGCC